>APFE030226907.1:287236-317321 GCA_000404065.3 Pinus taeda | reverse complement strand
TACCAGTACCCGGAGCATTTCATCTTCAACAACTAAATTCAAGAAATAGTATGGCCGAGAAGGAAAAGGACAAGCCTCAAGTAGTTAAATGCATTTATTAGTTATGTAATTTCTTCCATACGACACTCCACCTGCTCGAGAAGGATGACAGAGCATCCGAGAAGATAAAATCCACTCACTGAAGCAGGCAGACTTTACCAAAGACTCCATCAGACAGTTAAAGCAGTTGGTGGTCCATTATGACCCCTCCACGCCTAGAATAGCAGAACATCTTTGTAATGAAACTCTATATATACCCAAAAAATAGATGTAATCAGGGTGGATGGTTGCTGTTTTGATGTAAGGTTCAACTTTTGGAGACTCTAACTGCTTTGATACTTGCAGCATCTCGTCTTCATTTTCAGCTAATACAAGCTTCTTTTGTTGTTAATTGCTCAATTTTCACTTCTATTCTGTTCTAGGTTGTGCTTGTTATGCATTTTTCATGAACTCTTGATATTTAGCATTAGAGGAGCTGTCATCCTACCTTTGTGTTAAAGTCTTGTTTGTATCAGTGAATGTGTTATTTAGGTTTTTGTTTACTTAGTGACAGAGATATGTCATCCTATCTGTGCATTAGGAAATATATTTGCAGACCTCTTTACTGGTTGCAACTGGACATCACAAGGTCTCGTGCATCTGTTGGTGTGGTTAGTATTCTCCATGTTCACCCAATCCTTAAATTGTGAGTAATTGGTGGTCTAAATCCTTGTAGTTTGGGGTGGTTCACGCATGTCTGGAGTCAAGGAAAGTAGGAGCAGTTATCTAGCTTGAACAAGCATCATTCCTTCCATTCATCCATTTCCAACATCATGTTGAGTTTATAATGTTCCCGAGCATCTCTGAGATACAACCTAGGAGAGTTTCTTGGGGTGATAACATTGATTGGCGGCGTTGGCGGGGAAAGGAGATTGAAGCTTAGCTTCCCTGGGAGAACGACACAGTTCCAAATTTTGATGATAGACAAAGTCTGGGCACATTTGTGGTTGTAGTCATCTATCTGGCGACTCTACTAGAGAACCAACCTGGTGGCGACTCCACGTTTCAGTTCTGGCTCAGTTTGTGAGGCATACCCGGAGAAACCCTCTGAAATCACCAGCTGACCCAGTGCCTGACCCTGAGAAGATTGTCAAATCGAAGAAAAAATCATAGGAAGGAGCATCAGGATCAGGTAAGCCTAATAAAATCTTATGTGTCTCTGCAAGAGAAAGTTATAGTTGAGAATATACAGTTTGAAGATCCAGAGCCTAGTATTGCTAGTGAAGAATCACCTTCAGAGATTCATAAAGCTCCTTTATCTTTTAGTTCCCCTTTGGATTTCAGCCCAAAGAAAGCCTCCCATACAGTCCATCATATTCCCTTGTCTCTGTCATCCATTTCATTGTTCCCCACCATCCAATTTGCCAGTGTCCTTCCACCTACCCTAGTCATGGTAGGTCAGAAAGCACCTACAAAGATGGAAAGAATCATAGTTGCTAGGTATGGACCCTTGGTCTTGCTTGTTCCTTTGAATGCCATGGCTGTAGGGGAATACCAAAAATACATGCCTAAGTTCACTGGCACAGATGGGGTAGCAGCTGAAGAACACCTTAAATCTTTTTACAGTTATGCTGATAACCTGGATATCAGTGAGGATGATGTGTGGAATAGAGCATACAAAGAGGGGATGAAGTATAAACCATCTCTACCTGATAAGGTCAAATGCCCTAAACTTTTTGAGGTAGATGATCAAATAAATCCAATTTTGCAAATCTTTGATGAACCAGATGACAGGCACGTTGACCAGGAGAAGGGGAAACAATTTTGATGGCCCAGTAAATGGGCAAGTTTTGAGGAGTTAGGTTTTAAAGCTTCAATGTTGTAGAGGTGTTCTTTTTAATGTAGACTTAATTAGACTCCATGCCCACTGGAATACTAGGAAATGTTTTTAATCTTGTTCTAATGTATAAGGCAATGGTCTACGGTTCTTGAGATCTCACAGGGAGGATCTCATCCTCAGAAGGAGCCAATGTTAGCTCTGCTACATGTTGCTGATGTTTGAGGGACCTAAGTAAGCTCATTTCCTCTGTTTTTTCCTAGAAAAGGTCTGCACTAGTCATCTTCTCCTTCTCCTTCACCCCGTGTACTCCCTTTCACCCCGCTGCCTCCGTTTCTCCCTTCATACCCGGTATAAATCCTCGTTTCTTAAGGCCCCAAGTGCTAAGTTTAAGATCCCATATCACCATGACCACGTGACCCCACGCCTCCATAACCCTTGTTGCCTTTTATTCAGAGCCATCGATCGCATCTGCCGTGATCCGACGGCATCCGCTTCCCCCGCTGCCAAAAACATAGCCGCATGTTAACTTGCAATCGGAGCGGTTTTGGTCCCATCACATCCGCCATGCGTCACCTGATAACTCGCATTGTTATCCCTTGTACGATTACCGCCCGAACTCCAATAGCGGTGCGAGCAATACTGCTTACCGCTTAAGCCTGCTCTCCCCACCTGATAAGCTCTATGCATCTTCCGTGCCCGATGACCGTTGGATCTACTCTCCCGAGATCCAACGGCCTGTGTCCACTCTGCTGTCGTATTTCCCGATACCTCCTGCCAAGCCATATCTACCATCCATCTGTTCCATCTGACGACCCATCTTACTCCGCTGACCAGATCTTCAACCTGCCATATAGTACGCCACCTTTGATTGTTCTCTGCTCCAGAAGGACGAAGGCGATCACCTACCAGTACCCGGAGCATTTCATCTTCAACAAATGCATTCAAGAAATAGTATGGCTGAGATGGAAAAGGACAAGCCTAGAGCAGTTAAATGCATTTATCAGTTATGGAATTTCTTCCATACGACACTCCACCTACTCGAGAAGGACAACAAAGCATCCGAGAAGATCAAATCTGCTCACTGAAGCAGGCAAACTGCACCAAAGACTCCATCAGCCAGTTAAAGTGGTTGGTGGTCCATTATGACCCCTCCATGCCTAGAATAGCATAACATCTTTGTAATGAAACTCTATATATACCCAAAAAACAGATGTAATTAGGGTGGATGGTTGTTGTTTTGATGTAAGTTTCAACTTCTGGAGACTGTAACTGCTTTGATACTTGTAGCGTCTCGTCTTCATTTTCAGCTAATACAAGCTTATTTTGTTGTTAATTGCTCACTTTTCACTTTTATTCTGTTCTAGGCTATGCCTGTTATGCATTTTCCATGAACCCTTGATATTTAGCATTAGAGGATTTGTCATCCTACCTCTGTGTTAAAGTCTTGTTTGTATCAGTGAATGTGTTATTCTGGTTTCTATTTACTTAGTGACAGAGAGCTGTCATCCTATCTGTGCATTAGGAAACAGATTTGCAGACCTCTTTACTGGTTGCAGTTGGCCATCACAGGGTCCTGTGTATCTGCTGGTGTGGTTAGTATTCTCCATGTTCACCCAATCCTTAAATTGTGAGTAATTGGTGGTCTAAAGCCTTGTAGTCTGGGGGTGTTCACGCATGTCTGGAGTCAAGCATAGTAGGAGCAGTTATCTAGCTTGAACAAGCATCGTTCCTTCCATTCATCCATTTCCAACATCATGTTGAGTTTATAATGTTCCCGAGCATCTCTGAAATACAACCTAGGAGAGTTTCTTGGGGTGATAACATGTCCCAAATGTGCCATTGAGTCATGCCTAGCCTGAACATTGTCTTGATATGAAAGAATCCTTCAATACCATGATCCCAGGCCACCCTGTCCAACATGAAGCTCCCCTCGCACCACTCCCTATCATGCCCAGTCAAGTACCAGAAGTCTTCTGCTCCATCAGTGACTCGCTAAAGCCCAATGGAAGATCAGTATGATCTCTCCCTGTAGTAGCCAGCACATCCCTAAAGGTTATTGAGCTGTGAAGAGTTGTGATGCCCCAATTCCCTGCTAGTCCCAAAGTGGTGCCACCATGCTAACGTTGTGCTACTCTGATTATGTCATACTCCTCATCATGCATAGAAAATATCCTCCTCTCCTAGAATTCGATGGTGGAATACTAAAAGAGGTGAGACACATCCTGCCTGGGCATCTCCATGGTGCCAAGGCCTACCCATCCAAATCTAACTCTGAACATGTGCACCAATAAAGAATGTATGCCTCCCCATATGATGAAACCCTCTGTGAATCCCCATGTGTCATCCCAAGACTGAACCATATCACTCTCTACTATGACTCCACTCATCACGAGTGATCGATCAATCAACTAAATCCCTACATCCCATAACCCAACCTGTTGTGGCATAGCCCTGACAACTGATGGAATCCCTCTAGCCCCCATCTCTAGTCCCTGCATGCCACCCATATATAGGCTCCATACATCATGAACTAATCTGAGGCATGCTAAATTGTCATGTGCCTGCCATTGTGTAGTACTGACAACCACTGGAAACCATGTGTACCAAATAGCTACCCCATGAATGCGACCAATAGATGGGTATCTAATATGCGCAATCGAATCAGTGTATGCAGATCCATCCTGCTCCTGCCAACCATCGCCACTGGTTCAGCTACCTACCCCCTGGAGAATGTGTTGATACCATGTTGAGAACCCGAATACATACTGGACAACTGTCTCATCTATACACAGTATCCTTTGTTCATGAATGGTCCAGGCATGCCTTGTGGAAAGAGTGAAACATGTCTACCCTATGACTAGCTCCTCGAGCATTGGATCAGTGGTGAATGTTATGCCATCCCTATCAGTGACCACCGCATCCCTCAACCTGTGGCTATCAACTTGTGCATGAACTTGATGCCCCCAATGAGAAGTCTCCCCTCTATCGCACCAAGTGTCATCCAAAAATATTGGGTGAGCTCCCCATCCCTCGCTGTTCATACCCAGAGCGTCAAAGGACAACCAGATCGCCCTTTCCTCTAAGTGATGTAGAAGAGGGTCAGGCATGTGAGTCCCCATGGATACCATCAAGTATCTCTCATCTGTGTCCCCCTCGATCCTGGGTGAACTACACCCAAAGGTATGCCTGTTATCTCTGTCCATGGGTGTCCCTAAAGGCAACACTCCAAGACCTTGTTGTGCAGCACCATACACCTCTGCATACCACCGATCATCCCAGTACTTGTGGACATGCCACTGTACACTGCGACCTACCCCTGTACACTATTGGATACCCTCGGCTACAGATATGCCATCCCGTACCATCTTGCTTCCCGCCTATGTCACTACACCTGTCACTCCCTGCATGCACTCAATGTGACGTGAGGCACTCCCACTCCGCAAGACACCACCATGCATCTCCATGCCCACTTGTAGACCAGTGCTCAACTCTAGATGCTCCCACACTTCCCTGGATGTGATGGCCTAGAGCTATGTCTCTACATATCAGGCCACACCCAATCAGTACCATCACCTCCACCATCTCATTACTATCCCTGCCGATGAATGGATGTTCCCTCCATATCCTCCCTGAGGAATTTGAGAAGTGACTCTCCCTATGTTTCAGCAGTGATGCCACCATTGCTCTGCTCCTTTGCGTCTTTTGTGCCCCACACAAAAGGGAAGAGTCCCTAGCTCCATACATGGCATTGTCTAGTGGCCTGCCAATGTCACCTCCTCCGACAAACTCCTACCAGAGTATGTTGATCACCTAGTGATCCCGTGTACAAATTCCATACCAAGAAAACCAAAAGTGTTTGTCCATAAACTGGTTGGCCACTAGTGCTGACCGAGACTCCCCTAGAGAATGTTCATGCTCAACTGCTAGGTTAGCTGCACCATCCCGATTATAGTCAACCGATATACATGGGAAATGATAGGTAGTCCCTCCTAGATCCCAATGCCATTCGGGGCTTCCAACATCTCCAATGTCTGGAAACTCCTTATGAGCTCCACCTGGGTCCACTACCATCTCCATAGTCCACTCCACCGGGTACCAACTCAGAATCGCTCACCACCCAACCCCAAGAGAGGGATCGAATGCACAAACTCCCACACATAGAGCAACCCCAGCATTGGGTGTGGCACCCTATGCAACTTAGGTCGTCTCATCTTGCTATCCTAGTCAATACATAAAATCTGACTAGGTTCCTCTATCTCCCTTTGCCCAATGGGCCAAGGTAACCTAATAGTGTTTCCAGCTCCGTCTATGTATGCTCGAAGAGGGATGCTCTCATGCTCCAACATGCACTCTAGCTACACCAGTAAGGAATCCAACTGATCCCCAACTTGAGTCAATTTGGTCGTGGACTTGGCGCAAACTGCTCTCATACCCTCTAGCTCCTCGTTTTGTTGTAGAATCGCCTCTCACACTAACGCAACCTTCCTTTTTAATGCTAGAAGGTCGGACTGAAACTAATGGAACTATCATGGGAATCTATCACCTGTAAACTTGGTCACGACTCTAGATACCTCAACAATTATTGGCATCTCGTCTAAGGATGTCACCCCCTCAACAAATGGCTCTATGTGAGTATGCTCTATTCTCTCCATGGGGGTGTCAACTGGGGCTATCAAAGAGGTCTCTAATAAAGGTGACTCTTGCACCACACCAGGTATATTGATGTGCTCCTCACCATCCTATGGACTCTTATCATCATGCTCAACCTCCTCCTCAAGCTCCTGATATCTAAAGCTAGGCATCCACCAGCAAAAGCGCCCCTTCGTCTCACCCTCTAACTATCTTTGTCCTATCTGCTCCTTTTTAGGAGATCTGGTGCCCTAACCTAGTCGAATTTCCCCACACGATCTAGATGGTTGCACCCCCACGACCTTCTCACCTCAAATGTCTTTGTTGTAAGGGTAAGGATGGGTTTGTTCTGTCACCCTCCTCAACTGGGCAAACCTCTCATCATCCCAATGAATTTCTGCATACTGGATCTCCCTTGAGCCATGGGTTTGTCTTTGGTTTCACATGTCACTGTGCACTCATACCCAAAGCTTCCATGATCTTCTAGCTAATTTCCCACAACTGGGCCAAGATCATGCTCTGACACCATTGTAATTTTCCAGCACATAAATTTTAAACAATCAACAAATGCTCATAAAACTCCATAAGTAATAACCAGTTGAGCCATTTTATTAATAAATGGATCAAGTACAATAGTATGGATGAATGAACCTAGGCTTTCCTCAATGGCAAGCATGACAAAACCCCTATGATAATACAATGATCTCAAATGTTGGAAGTCACTGCTCCTCTAATGCTCTGCGCTGCCTAGAAAACTACACTGCTAGTTGGAAAGGAATTGCAAGAAACTCCACTTATGCTGCTCGGAAAATGCTACAAATTCAGCCCCAAGCTACTTGACCAAAACCCACAAAAACCCATATATGGTTTGGCTTGATATTGACCTCCCAAAATCGACCCTAAAGGCATTGTGCAATCTCCAACAATTTTTCACTATATCCTGCAAGATACAACTAAAAAATCCACTTACGGTGCTAAGAAAATTCTGAAAATTTATATCTAGGATGCATGTCAAAAACCCAAGAAAACCCTGAAATGGTTTGGCCAGATATTGACTTCCCAAATTTGACCTCTTCTATGGCCCACGCCCTCCAACAGCTCCAGAAATATGGCCTGCAAGGAAAAACTCAGCCTCAAGGACTGATACACCCACCAAATGAGCTCCCACACACTACCTTTGCGCTAGCTCAGGTAGTGTGAAAGTCACACTGCCAAGCCAAAAGCTCAATCAGCTCCCAAACTCTCCTAGATGCTAAAAATCCTCCCTAGCCTTCTCTCTGGAAAATCTCATGTCAAATATCCACTGCTAAGCACCACCAATGAACTCGGCCTCCTCTCCACTACGTCCCCCAGTAATACGCATAACATGGAAGGGAATGTTACTGCTGGGAATCACAATGTAATCCTCCTCCTAAAGAAATGAAGAAAAACTTCCTAGGGTGGCACTCAAAGTCCCTCGAAGAAAGGGTGAGCTCTTTGCCTGAAGAACTCGTGCTAAACAGCCAATGCCTCGGCTAAGCAGCTCGAACAACCAAAGATAAATCAATATACTACAATAAGATGAATGAAATGAGGAGAGATACCTTCCTTATATAGATTTCGTGGAGCAATTTTCCCTCCAACTTTACCTCCATCGTAGGCCCTCACTTAACCACCTACATGCAAAAATTAACCATCTTCATGCAAACCGAACTAAGGAGTGTGTATTTCCCTAGTGTGGGTGGTCCCCATGTGTAATTTAACCACAACAAAATAACTCCTCCTAAGTCTAATCTCCTAATAAAAATCAAATAGGCCCCACTATCTCCAAAATTGGCCCCAGAATGCAATAATTATTCTTGTTCCAAATTAATTTAGGAAGAGACATGACAATCGTCCCCTCCCAAATGTTTCTTTTCCCCGAGCAACTTTAGTGTTGGATGCTCAAGTATGTGCTTGTCCTCCTAAGTAGCATCCTCATCCGGCAAGCTCCTCCAATGCACTAAAAATCACTTGTCCTCAAGCAATTCCTGAACGAGCATCCTCTCTAATTGTTGCTCCCCACTGTCACTACAACATGTTCCAGGGTCCCAGATGTGCCACTGAATCATCCCTTACCTCAACATTGTCTTGATATGAAAGAATCCTTCAATACTATGATCCCAGGACATCCTATCCAACATGAAGCTCCCCTCGCTCCACTCCCTTTCATGCTCAGTGCAAGTACCAGAAGTCCCCTGCTCCATCAATGACTCGCTAAAGCCCAATGGAAGATCTGTATGATCTCCCCCTGCAGTAGTCGACGCATCCCTAAATGTTATTGCACTGTGAAGAGTTGTGATGCCTTAGTTCCCTACTAGTCCCAGAGTGGTGCCACCATGCTGACACTGCGCTACTCTAACTATGTCATACTCCCCATCGTGCACAAACAATATCCTCCTCTCCTGGAACTCAATGGTGGAATACTGAAAGAGGCAAGACACATCCTATCTAGGCATCTCCATGGCGCCAAGGCCTACCCATCCAAATCTAACTACGAACATGTGCAGCAATAGAGAATGTTTGCCTCCCCATATTATGAAACCCTCTATGAACCCCCATGTGTCATCCCAAGAGCGAACTATATCACTCTTTGACATGACGCTACTCATCACGAGGGATCTATCGATAAACTAAACCCCTGCATCCCATAGCCAGACCTGCTACAGCATAGCACTCACAACCGATGGAATCCCTTTAGCCCTCATCTCTATTCCCTACATGCCACCCATATATAGGCTCCATACATCATGAACTAATATGAGGCATGCTAAACTGTCATGTGCCTACCACTTAGTACTGAAAACTAATAGAAACCATGTGTGCCAAATAGCTACCCCATGAATGAAATCAATAGATGGGTATCTGATACATGCAACCGACTCAATGTATGCAGATCCATCCTGCTCCTGCCAACCATTGCCACTGGTTCGGCTACCTGTCCCGTGGAGAATTTTACGATACCATGTTGGGAACCCAGATACATATTGGACAATTGTCTCAGCCATACACGGTATCCTCTGCTCATGCATGGTCCAAACATGCCCTGTGGAAAGAGTGAAACATGTATTCCCTATGACCAACTCCCCAGGCATAGGATCAATGATGAATGTTATGCCATCCATATTGGTGATCACCTCATCCCTCGACCTATGGTTGTCAACTCGCACATTGACTCGATGCCCTAGTTGAGAATTCTCCCCTCTATCGCACCTTGTCATCCAAATATCTTGGGTGAGCTCCTTGTCCCCTATTGTTCGTGTCTAGAGTGTCAAAGGACAAAAACTAGATCACCCATTCCTGTAAGTGATGTAGAAGAGGGTCAGGTGTGTGAGTCCTCGTGGATACCATCAAGTATGGCTCACCTGTGTCCCCCTCGATCCTGGGTGAACTACACCCAAATGTATGTCTGGTATCTCCATCAATGGGTGTCCTTGAAGGCAACACTCCAAGACCTTGATGTGCAGCACCATACACCTTTGCATACCATCGATCATCCCAGTACTCCTAGACATGCCATTATACACCGCGACCTACCCTTGTATATTGTTGGATACCCTCAGCTATAGCTATGCCATCCCGTACCATCCTGCTTCTTGCTTATTTCACTGCAACTGTCAATCCCCACGTGTACTCAATGTGATGTGAGGCACTCCACTCCACAACGCAGTCCAACACACTACTACACACCACCATGCATCTCCATGCCCACTTGTAGGCCACTGCTCAACTCTAGATGCTCCCACACATCCTGGATGTGATGGCCTGGAGCTAGGTCTCTACATATCAGGCCACACGCGATCAGTATCATCACCTCCACCATCGCATCACTATCCCTGCCGATGAATGGATCTTACCTCCAAATCCTCCCTAAGGGATCCAAGAAGTGACTCCCCCATGTTTCAATAGTGATGCCACCACTGCTCCGCTCCTCTGCGTCTTTTTTCCCCACATAAAATGGAAGAGGCCCCATCTCCATACAATGCTCCATCTAGTGGCATGCCAATGCCACCTCCTCTAACAAACTCCTTCCAAAGTATGTTGATCACCCAGTGATCCCGTGTGCAAATGCCATACCAAGAAAACCAAAAGAGTCTGCCCACGTACTGGTTGGCCACTGGTGCTGACCGAAACTCCCCTAGCGAATGTGCACGCTCAACTGCTAGGTCAATTGCACCATCCCGGTTGTAGTCAACCTGCATACATGGGAAATGATAGGTAGGCCCTCCCAGATGCCAATGCTAGACCAAGCTTCCAGCATCCCCAGTGCCTAGAAACTCCTGATGAGCTCTGCCTGGGTCCACTAACATCTCCATAGTCCACTCCACTAGGTACCAACTCAGAATCTCTCACCACCCAACCCAAAGAGAGGGATCGAATGCATGAACTTCCACACATAGAATAACCCTAGCATGTGGGTGTTTCACCCTATGAAACTCAAGTCATCTCATCTCGCTATCCTGGTCAATACATAAAATCTGACTAGGTACCTTTGTCTCCCTCTGCCCAATGGGCCAAGATAACCTACTAGTGTTTTCAACCCCGTCTATGTATGCCCGAAGAGGGCTTCTCTCAAGCTCCAACATGCACTCTAGCTGCACCAATAAGGAATCCAACTACTCCCCAATGTGAGTCAATTTGGTCATGGACTCGGCACAAACTACTCTCATTCCGTCCAGCTCCTCGTTCTACTGCAGAAGCTCCTCTTGCATTAACGCAACCTTCCTTTTTAATGCTAGAAGGTCGGCCTGAAATTAATGGAACTGTCATGGGAATCTATCACTTGTAAACTTGGTCACGGCTCCAGATGCCTCAGCAATTGTTGGCATCTCGTCCAAGGATGGCACCCCCTCAACAAATGGCTATATGTGAGTAGGCTCTATCCTCTCCACTAGGGTGTCAACTAGGGCTATCAAAGAGGTCTCTAATAAAGGTGACTCCTACGCCACACCAAGTACATCATTGTGCTCCTCACCATCCTATGGGCTCTTAGCATCATGCTCAACCTCCTCCTGAGGCTCCTGATATTTAAAGTCAGGTCTCCACCAGAAAAAGCACCCCTTGGTCTCACCCTCTAACCATCTTTGTCTTGTCTTCTCATTTTCAGGAGATTTGGTGCCCTGATCTGGTCAACTTTCCCCACACGATTTAGATGGTTGAACCACCACGACCTTCTCACCTCTAACGTCTTTGTTGTAAGGCTAAGGATGGGTTTGGTCTGTCACCCTCCTCAACTGGGCCAACCTTGACCAAAACCCACAAAAATGCATAAATGGTTTGGCTCGATTTTGACCTCCCAAAATCAACCACCGAAGGCACTGTGCAATCCCAAGCAATTCGGCACCCTCTGCTACAAGATACGGCTGAAAAACCCACTTCTGATGCTGAGAAAATTTTGAAACTTTATATCTGACATACTTTTTAAAAACCCAAAAAGACCCAGAAATGGTTTGGCGATATTTTGACTTCCCAAAATCGACCTATTCTATGGCCCACTCCCTCCAACAGCTCCAGAAATACGACTTGCAAGGAATGACCACAAAGTCCTCCTCCAAGATCTGAAATGGAAGCAAACACCACTCCAAATATCTCCTCTAACCTCCATGGCAAAGCTCAGCCTCAAGGACGGATACTCTACACACCAAATGAACTCCCACACACTGCCTTTGCACTAGCCCAAGTAGTGCGAAAGTCGCAATGCCAAGCCAGAAGCTCAATCAGCTCCCAAACTCTCCTAGATGCTGACAATCCTCCCTAGCCTCCTCTCTGGAAAATCTCATGTCAAATCTCCATTTCTAAGCACCAACAATGAACTCAGCCTCCTCTCCACTACGTCCCCTAGTAATACGCACAACCTCAAAGGGAATTCTACTGCAGGGAATCACAATGTGATCCTCCTAAATAAATGAAGAAATCCTTCCTAGGGTGGCACTCAAATTCCCCCGAATAAAGGGTGATCTCTTCACCTAAATAATTCGTGTGCTAAACAGCTAATGACTCGGCAACGCAACTCCAGCAACCAAAGAGAAATCGATATACTCCAATAAGATGAATGAAATGAGGAGAGCTACCTTATATAGATTTCGTGGAACACTTTTCCCTCCAACCTTACCTCCATCATGGGCCCTCACTTAACCACCTACATGAAAAACTTAACCACCTCCATGCAAACCAAACTAGGGAGTGTGTATTTCCCTAGTGTGGGTGGCCCCCATGTGTAATTTAACCACAACGAAATAACTTCTCCTAAGTCTAATCTCCTAATAAAAATCGAATAGGCCCCACTATCTCCAAAATTGGCCCCAAAATGCAATAATTAGTCTTGTTCCAAATTAATTTAGGAAGGGACATGACACACAGAGGAACACCTTTGGTGTACATATATCACATATGACCTTTCTATTCAACTTCTCTTTCTTAGTACATACTTTACTTCCTCAAAAGTTGGCCTTTCTATTCAAATTATCTCTTTTAATACATTACTTTCTCAAAACTTGATACTCACATACTATCATTTGCAGATTCTCTTTTAATACATATTTTTCTCTCTTGCATGCAGACATGGACACTACCTTATACTCTAGTTCATTACATACCAATAGATGGATGGAACAACGCGGGGGCAAGGATTAATAGGAAAGATCCTATGGAGATTATTCCTCCTGGAAAACCATGTCATTATTTCAATTATAAATAATTATTTTGTCAATACAATATGTCTGTGTGTGTGTGTGTGTGTGTGTGTTACTTAATTGTCTGATATCTACTACCTAACATTCATGGGGCTAATTTTGTTAGCAGATCCATCAAAGAAAGTGGCAATAGGCATTCGTGATACGCTCTTGGTGGGATGGTACAAATCCTAGAAAACATACTCACTCATGTTGGAATAATATTTCACCACTAGTATGCATGGATTGTGGGCTTTCAGATTTCTCGTGTCGTAGTAGTCATCCCTCGCATCTTTGAATCTTGTAAATTTACAACATGTATTAACATCCATATAAACAATTTAGTTAAAACTATGATGCAAGTAAGACAAGTGAGGTTATGGAGCCATAATACAGTATAATGTGGGATTTTGAATGTCGTTAGATATGAGGCCATATGTATTACAAACAACATATTTGAGTATGGATAGATTCACAGGGCCGAGATTCTACAGAAGAGATTTTGTGGCAGTGTTGAAGTTGACAACCAAATCATTCTCCACATCAATGCAATCTCTTGTTCTTCTCAGAGGAAGTCTCATAATAGTGAAAAATAGTTCCAAGGCATGCATTCAAGGAAAAACATGCTAAAAATTAAATCAACTCTCTCCTTCATTTCCTAATATTCTTTTTCCCCTTTATTTTTTTCTTTCTTCAAACCTTTTCCACACACAGACTTGTATAAATAACACTAAGCGTCATAATAAATGCTTTCTTTAGGTAATGTCGATAAGGGTTCTCATCAACCTAGGGAAATATTTTTGCACCATGAAATTAGTGGTAGTTGTGCTTGGAATATAAATTAATCAATAAATAACTCCAGAAATTAAATTAAAGTTTTGCAATCTAGAACAAGAAACCAAAAAACCATCAACATAAAAACATTTCTGTGTAAACTTTAAAGGGATTTGCTTTAGTGCATAAAAAAAGGAAAAATATATTTAATATTACATGATAATCATGAAGATCAATAAGATGCAGATAGTACAATACAAGCAAGTGCCTTATCCATTTTTAGTATATTGATTTACTGTGCAAACATAAGTAAAGTCTAGCTAACATTACATGAAAATTGTCAATGTTAGTACAATGTGGATAGTACAATACAAACAATTATCTTTCCAAACATAGATGGTTTATATCATGGAAAAATTATTAAATTGCTATTACTATATCTAATGAGATGGATTGGAAGTATCAATAACTAAATACAATACATAAAAGAAAATTTTCTTTCAATGAATATTGAATATCCAAGACGCAGTGGGAGACCAAACAAATCCTGAACAGGGCACATTTATGGAATTTTGGAAAAACAAGAATATTTCATGCCATAAATTAGAAATAAGAATAGCTTTGACAATACCTAGTTGAAATAATAATTGGGATCCTTGAAAGGGAAAATGATTTGGTTTCCAAGGAATATGTTTGAATTTACCACCGGAAAAACAAAATGAAACATGATGACAAAGTGTTTTAAGGAAGACTGCAGTTGCATTGCAAAATTATTTACAAAATAGAGTTTCAGAGATCAAGAGAGTGTGAATTCCTTAAGTCAATGAAATCTCTCAAGTACAATATTCTAAATAAAAAGGATTTCAAAATTTTACATGTGTAAAGACTGCAGGAGGGGAAATAGGTCACAAAATTGCTATTCATACTTCTTTAAAAATGGATGTGAAAGAAGCCCATGTGTAGTATGGCGAAGTAACGCATCTTTTTGCAGGAAGAAACCGATAAAACTATGAACCTCTGGCGATGCATTAGGTGGTGGGGATTGAGAGTAACCCAAACAAATGACCACCATTAAAGTAGGCCAATCAGGCCTCTACCCCAGACGCAAAAAAGGGAACCTTCCAAGTGCACATTCAAGCAAAGATATTCCCAAACTCTATGTATCTCCAGAGCATTCACCATACTTTCCACCGTACCCATATGAATCAAACCTTTAAGACTCATATAAGAACAAGTTCCTATGAGGGAACTACATTGGGTTAAAGTATGAGCCAAAAAAATTCTAAAATCGAAAACATTGACTTCTCTTCTCTTGTTGATGAGGAAACTAGAGAGCTTTATATGACAATGAATAATTCTCGTTCAACCTGGAAGATAGAATAATGGGATGAATCCCAGCAGGTCCATTATGTTTCCCAGCTTCAGTTGAGTCTAAGACAAGTGCAAACCATGGATGAAATGAAGATGTTGATTGAGCTCTTTGAGGGAGAAGCAAAGGTTGTGAACTAGTTTTGCAAAGCGGTAATGGTTGTGTTATGTGGGAAAGCTTTGGGAATCCGATGGACACCTAGCTTTCATGGATGAACATTCATTACTAGAAAAGTGATAAATCCCACTGATGAGCACCAATATTGAAGCAAGAATGTTGCAGCTCTTGGGGCTACCAACTTTACTTTATCAACCCGGGGTTTGTACAAACTTGGAGGTGACCGTGTTGTGTACACGAGTAAAAGGGATGGTTCTGCCTTTTGTCACTGTTTAGCTGGCGAGAGACCACTAGGGTTTTTCAAGCCAAACTTCTATGGATTCAGAAGAAGCTTGATTACTGATGAGGGAAAGAGAAATCTACTCTAAGAGAAAGCTTGTCTACTGCAGTAAGGAAAAAGACTGAAATCCAATGCTAAAACACACCATTTCCTACCTAACTGCTAAGATACTATGTTTCAGAAAGAAAGCTAGATTAACATGTATGAAATTCTACTGTCTTATGCATGTAAATTCAAAACATCAACATTCTACTACTATGCATGTAAATGGCTAAAATAAATCTTGTTTTTTCTTTTTTTCCCTTTTTATGGAGAACTATGAAAGCTAATCTCTCTTGGTGATGTGGTAGGTGTCTTAGGGATGTTGATGGATGGTTGGAAGTTTTAGGGGACCCTTAGGTGACCTTTCCTGGCTTCCTAGAGGTTTTCCCTCAATTCGGCCTCAAAACAGGTCACTACAGGAAAACCTACAGGATGTCCTAAAAAACTACAAGATTCCCTGTATTTCTATAGGATACAGCCAAGAGAAAAATTATGGGTGCTGGAGGTGATGGAAGGCTTAGGGAAGGTGATTGGTGGATGGAATGAAGCAATAAAATTCCTAGGATCACTCGGAACTCAAAACCAAGGTTGGGAGATGGTTGGATTTTCTCAACATGCTTGGAGAAGTTTCCTTGTAAAATGATGAAATTGGTGAGGGTCTTAGTGAAAGCAAGGAATGATCATGGATGGATGAAGTTTGAAGGAGGTTTCTGGCTATGAGATCTCTCTTTACTTCTGAAACATCGGTATTGCATCAAACATTGATATTTGCCCAAAAATCATGTAAACAATGAGAATTTCAATAAGCTAGGAAAACAGAGTTTATTGAGATAGATGTCTACTTCATGCATGAGGAAAACTTGTAGAATAAGATGGAAACGTTGATGAGATCTATTGTAAGGCTAAAGAAGGAAGAAATGATGACTAGGTCCTATTCCTGCAACTTGATCAAATGCTGGCTTAAGTACAGAAAAACTCTAAATTCTATGGGAAAGTAGAATTCTATCTTTTTGGGCGCTGCATAAGAGTCATCTCCTCAAATCATGATCCTTGGAGGAAGAAGTGAGGCCAAAACACCTATTGACATATTTTTTATGGTTCTTTATCTCTTCTAAACTACTGTTGAAGTGAAGCACAAATGGAAGCAAACTAACAAACTAACTAATCAAATCTACACCACTTGCAATGAAATACTTCTAAGGACAATTTAACCATGAATATATGAAATCAATCTAAGCATATAGATACAAGGAGAGGAGCATTTGCTGCTAGGGTTGGGCCTTAACCCAAGAGCTTCATCCCTCTAAGTTAACTCAGTACTAGATCAAGAAGAAACTCATTCTCATTATCAAAACAGAAAATTACATAGCAATGTCTTCCACAAGTCTTGAGCTCAAAAATAACTAGTGTTTTTACAACAAAACTTTGAATCCTATTGAGGCTCTAGGCCTCTTTATTTATACAACTGAAGTCCCCAACGACTTCCTTAAATCTAGGGAGGCTCGGCTACCAAACTCGAGATAAACTAACTCTTTGACTGTCACTTGCTCGACTTCCCTTTGATCTTCATGACTTGGCTTCTTGTACTCCGAGCTAGTGTGATTGATGGAGGAATATTCAAATGAGGGAGGAGTAAATGAGGAGGATTTACCTCCTGCAATCTCTCTTCCTTGTCCCATTCGAGTTTCAACCTTTAATCTTGCCAAAATTCCCTGATTTTCTCTCACAAACCTGCACTCAATGCACATTAGTCCATTAGGCATAATATCTCACTTTGACTCATCTCATTAAACAAAATACAATCAAAACATGTAATAAATTATGAGAAGAGTTTCTTTGACTAAGCTAGGAGGTGAATTAAGGTCCATATAGTTATCCAATGATGAGGCTCATCATCACCCCCTACTAAAAGTTTTGCTCATCCTCTGAGGAACTCAATCAATATCCATATCTTTCATAGCCCTGGTGGCCTCCCTGACATGCCATGCTTTTGTTGTAGTATCCTTTTCTTGTGCATAGAATCTTTCCTTCCTTTCTATCTCCTCCCACTACTTTCTTTCTTCCTCTTCCTTCCTTCCTTCTAACATCCCCAAGAGTAGTGATGGCCTGAGTCGTAAGCCAATCCAATTGACTTTGAGCCTTTGGATGGTTTTCTTGTACATGGGTGTCTTGTTCAGTGCATCTCTCATTCTTTGAGGAGAATGGTACTCTCTAATTTTCAAACTGTATGGACAAGTATTCCATCTCCTTTGGCAAGCTTTCATGTTGTCATCCCCTAACAACCTGAACATATCCTCAAAATGTGTAATTGCTTGCTCTTGGGCAGCAAGATACCTGGGTGCAAGTTGAGTATCATTTGAAATTAAATTATGCGTGCTGATGACAGCCATTGGATTTGACTACTCAGCTCTTATCATGAGAGGCTCCATTTATTCTCTTACCAATAGGTTCTTCATTTCTAGAGCCCTTGTTTCCTCATGGTTCATGCATGATGCCAAAGCCATCAAATGTAAATCCCTTAGTTTTGCATTAGGGTCCCATACATTTAGATCTGTCAAGGCCATGTTATGCAAGTAGAACTCAGACATCTTAGCGTTATCCTCCAATGTGTTTTGATAAAAAAGATCAATGAACTATCTATAATCCAGGAATGGCATAGTGCCTCTCTATGCTAGGGTCTTGATTTGGAACTATAGCCACTATTACCTAAGGTATAATGCATAGGACTTAGTTGGCGTCCTGCACTGGATTGCCTCTAAAGATAGACTGACCATGGTTGCCAATTGATTCTCTTTTTCTTGCAGTTGTCCTTTCAACCATGCATTTTTTGTCTCCAACTGCGTTTTCATTATGGCCTCTCTGTCCCTCGGGCTACTTAGTTCTCTGCCCATCTCTTTGAGCTTTTGCTCCATGTGACCTATGTCCTCCACTCCCTTGGACTTGGCAATCTAAATCCATCTATGTGTTCTTACTCTTTCTTTCTCAAGCTCAAAGAATAATGGGATGGAAATTTTTTGTGGAACGACCCTACCCCCTTCAATAAATATGTAATAGGAGTCAAGGTTAGGTTGAGGACTAGGTTCCTTTAGCTATGGGTCCTCCTTCTTTGTCTCTTGCTGCATACTCCCTTCCTTATCCAATTTTTGAGTTTCCTGTAGGTTTAGCAAAGTTTCCTGTAGGATTTCCTCTGCTTCCTGTAGGTCCTACTATGTATCCTATAGGATGTATTTTCCCTTAGATGAGGCAGATCTAGTCACAGGCCTTCTCACATAAGTGATAGGAGACTTAGGGGAGGTTTGTCCTGAGGATCCTTCTCCTTGAGTTTTTATAAGAGGAGCCATCTTCTCCTGTTGTTTAGGTGAGTCTTCAATAACAATAGGAACCTTGGTGGAAGTTTGAGGTTTTCCTTGCCTTATCGTTGTACTTTTTCTTGTTTTGAAGTATAATGGAGTTTGTCTCTATCTTTTGCCTTTTTGTTTGATAGGGGTGCTAACGATAGTGAGGGAAACTTCTGCCTCTCTCTTAGTGGGTTCTAGAAACACCCTGGGTGACTCCTCCTTGTCTTCATCCTCCTCTTTTCCATTCCCCTTTTCATCTTGGTTTGTCTCCCTTTCTTCTCCCTATAGATCCTCACCTTGTTCATCAGTTTCCTCCTTGGCATCTTCCTTTGTTTCTTCACCACTTTCCTTCTCTTTCTCTTCCTCTTCTTCCTCATATATTTCCTCTTCATCCCTCTCTACTTCTTCTTCATCTGTTTCATTTTCCTCTTCATCCCTTTCACTGGCAGTAGAGCTTTTGTCATATGTGAGGGCTTTTATATCCTCCTCTCTTTGCATGTCTCTGAAAATTGCCCATGTGATAGGAATTCTAAGGTTGCGGAGGGAATATTCAATGATGAGTCTAATTAACCCATGATGGTCCAGTTGTTTGTATTTTCCTTCCTTCACCTTCATGCTCATATCTATCAGTGATTGAAGGAGAAAGAAGGGTATGCTAAGTTTGTGGTGAGGAGGTGTATATGCTCCAAACCTCAATTCTTCATGAATCCTAAAGTGGTATCCATATACCACACTACACCTACCTTCACATGATATGTATTTTATAAGGTGTTATCTTATTTCATTATAGGGGTATGGTAGGCTTGCTCTTCTCACTCCATTCTTGTCTTCCATGGCCTCCTCTCCATCTAAAAATAATTTGTTCTTTACAGTTTGGATATTTCCATTGTCTTCCTTTCTCCAAGGCACTCCTAAGGGAAGTGTGGTAATTCTTCTTATGAGTTCAGGGGTGATCTCTATGGAGAGGCCTCTCACCACAACAGTGGTCTGGGTCCTAGTCAGTGGAATGAGGGAGAGAGCAAAATCTCTAGCTACTTCATCATCATACCCCCTCAATTTCTCAAAGTACCCCATCCAATTATGCCTTGAGAATATTTCCAGCACAGGAGGGTGTTGGTGAATCCTAACGGTGTTGATGGGATCCCTTCTATTAAACCCCCTATCTTTTTGTCTGATGAATGGAGGAGCAGATATGTCTGATACAAAATTTTAATGAAGGAGGAAATTAAAATCAAATTTCTATGGATATAATTCCCTTTTACTGCAATCAACTTTAACAAACTAGAGGATTTTTTTGTTTCTTTCACTTGGAACAATAGGAGGAAATGTAGAGCCTACCTCCTTAAAATGCTTGATTTAGGTAACCCCTTTTTTATCCTTCTGAAATTTCTCACTGCCAATCTTGTAGACAACCTGACTATATCCTGTAGGATTCCTGTGAGATCCTATAGGATCTTGTAGGAGATCCTGCGCAGAAAAAAATAAACTTTTCCTCTCTTGTAGGATGCTTAGGGGCCAAGAGATACTTTTCTAGTGTGAGCCTCGAGAATGTGAAGGTATCTATGCATGGGGATCAACGTTTATTTCCTCTTATGGTTGATTCAAGTGAGGTGGTGTGCTGGTAGTCGAGGTACGAATGTCTATTCTTGGACCATTGGTCCCACAACCGCATCATAATTCCCCTCACCTCATAATAAACTCCCACTTCGGGCATCCGTAGCCTTAATTGATTTTGACGTCATCCTCCTTTTCTTTGACTTGACTATTGCCACGTGTGTGAGGACTAATTGTTTTTTCCTCATTGATTGAACGAAGGTGGCCAATTTAACTAGCTACCTTTCGGTTATAAACCAACCCGTTCACACTTTTTACATCTTTTGATCACATCATGCTAATGAGAGAGTGTAAGCGAGATCCTTACTTGTGGTAATAATACCTTGCTGCAGTTTGTTGGAGAAATGAGGTCTTTGTTGTGTGTTGGTTGCATGTGATTTCTCCCTCTTTTTTATTGTCCTCTGATGATTTTCTTGATGTGCAGGTACCTGGTGTTGATGATGATGATGTTGATGATGCTATGGAGGATATTCTTCTACCTTTGGATCTCCATGTTTGAAACTTGCTGCAACCTATGTTTTATGTTTTGTGGGATAGGCTGCTACAAGATTTCCTACAGATGTCCTGTAGCTGCTTCCCTTCAAAAATTTTAATCATATTCTACTGCTAAGACCTGAGGATGATGAGCATGGACAAAGAGGAGGTCTATGGGTTTGTGAATGATAAAAAATAACCTTCATGTCATGTCCCATTTCTCTCTGTCTCATTCTTTTTCTCTGTGTTTTTTTCTTGAAAACTGTAAAAAAAAATAAAATTGTTTTTTTTTTTTATGATGAATGCAGGGGTGATCAAGGTGGAGAGATGTTTGGTAATGAGGTAGTGATGTAGTAATTTTATTTTTTTGACATGGTCAGGTCATTCCCTTGCTCTAGGGTTACTTCCATTAGGATTCCTAATCCATTATAATTCCTACAGGATCATTCTGTAGGTTTTTAGGGGATCCTGTAGGTTTACAGGGAATCCTGTAGAAACCACAGAGCCCTTGAAAACTGAGGCAAATGAGTGAAAAAATGAAAGGAATGGTGGAATGATGAAGGATAATGAATGAAGAAATAAAGATATGTGCTGAATAGGTCCCTTTTGATTCTCCATTGTTGCTCTAATCGTTCTCCTGCTGACTTGCAAACAATATTTTCATTATTTTTCTTTTCTCTTTTTTTATTTATATATATATTTTTTAAACAACTAGTCTGCCTCCAAGAGGTTTTCTTCATAGTTGCTTGCTCTGAGCGCCTCAAGAGAGGTTTTCACCCAGGGATCTTTTTTTTTCTCTCTTTTTTTTTTACACCATTGCACTGCCCTAAGAGGTTTTCAACCCAACAATGGGACTCAGGCGCCTCATGGAGGTTTTCACCGGAGTCTCCTAATTTTATTTATTTTTATTTTTTTTCTCAGGGAATTGATGAGGTAGGAGCTGAGACTTGCTCCACCACCATCATTTTTTTGTTGATACCATCAATGAACTCTTGCTTTGACAATGGCCTTTTGAAAACTTTCAATATGTGCCCATTAACAAGTAAAGGAATGGCCTCTGCATCTATGGTTTTGATCTGCATTGGACCATTATCATGACATTTCTCTATGACATAAGGCCCTAACCATCTAGTCCTTAACTTGCCCTTGAAGTCTTTATATCTGGAATCATATAAAAAAGCCCAATCACCTTCTTGAAATTTCTTGCCTTTGATCTTCTTATCATGCCAGATCTTCCTCTAAATTTTACTTACCTCTTTGTGTAGGAGGGATTGTATTCTAAACTCATCTAACCCATTCAACTGGAGAAGTCTCTCTTTTTGTGCATCGCTGAGGTCTAGATCTAGTTGAGCAGCCATCCTCAATGTATTGTACTCAAATTCAATGGACACTAGGGCATTTTTCCCATAGACCAACTCATAGGGTGTGAATCCAGTGGTGGCCTTCCAGGTGGTATTGTAGGCCCAAGTGGCCTCAACTAGTCTATCTCCCCAATCTTTTCTACTGCTACTAACCACTTTGGTCAGGATGCCCTCCAGTGCTCTGTTGGTCACCTCCACTTGCCCATTAGCTTATGGGTGGCAGGGAGTGTAGGTCTTATTCTAACAAGTCTTCAATCATGTTGGATGTAAATTAGCTGCCTTGATCAGTGACCAGTTCCCTAGGGTACCCAAACTTGTAAAATAAATTTTCCCTTAAGAACTCCACTACCTTATCCTCTGTTGCTACCTTGATTGCCTTGGTTTCAGCCCACTTAGTTAGATATTCAGTGCACACAATGATGTATTGCTTTTGCTTGGAAGGAGGGTAAACAGGTACAATGAAATCCATACCCGACTTGTCAAATGGCTCGAAGGTCACTGGAGGTTGCAAAGGCATTCCATCCTTTGGAGTAGGTTTTCCCATCCTTTGGCACCGATCACATTGACTAGTATATCTTTTCACATCCTGATGAAGAGTGGGCCAATAATAACCAGCTTAGAATGCCTTGAACGTTGTCCTCTTTGCTGCAAAGAGACCTCCACAATGCCCATCATGACAAGTTAGAAGGATGTCAAAGACTTCCTCCTCCCTGACACATCTTCTCAAAATTTGATCTGGGCCTCGTTGAAGAGGTTTCCCCCAATCCAAGTGAATGGGATGCTCTTCCTCACAATCTTGCTTTTCTCTTTGGAGGAAAAAATCGGTGGGAACTGTTCAGATACCATATAGTTTGCTATGTCAACAAACCAGGCAGAGAGAACTGAAATGGCGAATAAGTGTTCATCCTATAACTAATCATCAACCATTCCTTCCTCACCTGCAAGCAAATTTAATCTGGACAAAAAATCTGCAACAACATTTTTCTTGCCAAGGTTATCAACAATGGTTAGATCAAACTTCTATAATAAAAGTAACCATCCAATAATCTAAGCATTCACATTAGGTTTATTCATTAAATATTTGATTGCAGCATGGTCATTATGTATAAATATTTGATAACTTGTAACGTAATGCCTAAATTTTTTCAATGAACGAACAACAGCCAGGAGCTCCTTTTCTATCACTATGTAGTTATGTTCAGCCTTTGACAGATTCTTACTGATAAAGTAAATGGCATAAGGCCTTTTTTCATCCATCTAGCCTAGAGCTGCTCCTATGGCTTTGTGTGAGGCATCAGAATGTATATGAAAAGGAAGGGCCCAATTTGGGCCTCGAATAATCAGTGCAATGGTTAACTTATCCTTCAAGGTGTCCAGGGCCTCTTGATAGCTTTTTTACCATACAAACTCAGAGTCTTTCGCCAACAACCCAAATAAAGGAGAAGCTAACTTGTTGAAGTCTTTTATAAACCTTCGATAGTATCCAACTAACCCTAGGAAACTTCTGACATCTTTTTTATTTTGTGGAGGTGGGACCCTTTGGATGATATCTATTTTTTGGGTCCACATGTAGTCCTTGTTGGGATATTGAATGACCTAGCACAATCCCTTTCGTCGTCAAGAACTCACATTTTTCGGGACTAAGAGGTAGGTTCATTTCAATGCATTTTTTCAACACCTTACCTAAGTTGGACAAAACCTCCTGGAAATCACATCCATAAGGTGCAAAATCATCCATATAAATCTCTACTGCATCATGGACTAACTCGGCAAAGATACTCAGGACTGCTCTCTGGAAAGTGGTAGGAGCATTGTGTAGGCCAAAAGGAAGGACCCTATAGGTGAAATTACCCCAAGGAAAAGTGAAGGTTGTTTTAACTTGGTCTTCTGGGATGATCTGGATTTGATTGTACCTGCTAAATTCATCTTGGAAAGAGAAAAACTTTTTCCCTGCTAAGCCATCTAGCACTTGGTCGATGAAAGGTAGAGGGAAATGGTCCTTCTTTGTGGATTTGTTTAACTCTCTGTAATCGACAAAAATCCTCCACTTACCATTTTTTTTTGGAACCAACACCAAAGGAGAGATCCACCCACTGTTAGGCTAAATGAATCCTGCATCTAGCAGCTTTTGCAGTTTTTATTTTACTATATCTTTGAGAGATGGGTTCATCCTCCTTTTGGATTTTCGAATTGGTTTGCAACATTCTTTGATATAAATGTGGTGAGTACACATGGAGGGGTGCACTCCCTTCATTTATTTGTAACTCCAAGCAAAGGCATCCAGATGTTCCTTTAGCATGTTGCACAACTTTTCTTCTTGGTGAACAGAAAGAGATGGGTTGATTTTCAAAGTTCTCTCAGGGCCGAATTATATGGTTTTGACACGGATAGGGTTGGAATTGGCTAATCATAGATCAATTTGATGGTTGTTCTGGGTTTCCTTTACTACTTCTTCTAAGGACAATGTACTGGGAGTTGGACTTTGGAGTGTGTTCAATTAAATCATCTTCATTTGGTTGTCCCCCTCCCATGGTTGTTTCTAAGGTATAGAGTTGGGCGGAATAAAATTCATCTTCTTCCTCCTCTTCTAGCCATAAAGGTAAGTCATGTTGTAGAAATGGTTGGGCAGGAGGATATAGGACTAACTGGTTGGACATATGCCCATTCGTGATAGTCATATTTTCAGCCCTACAATTAATGTAGGCATCAGCAGTGGCTAACCAGGGCCTCCCAAGGATGAGAGGGTAACCAGTAAGCTTAGCCTTAGGCTGTAGAACTAGGAAATCTGCAGGGTATTGCCAAGAGTCAATGGATACCATGACATCCTCCACAATCCCCTCAGGGGTCACTCTGGAGTGGTCTGCAAGTTGCTGGACCGTTGTGATCTTTCTCAATTAACCCTAGAGGTTGAGCTTGAGCATGGTGTCCTTGGTCATCACATTAATGGCAGCCCTAATATCAATAAAAGTGTGTGGGACAATGGTTCCATTGACGTGCACATCTACTACAGGGCTTCCAGGGTCCAAATACTTTGGATAGATTACCTGCCCCTACATTAAGTTGGACAGTTGTCCAATGACATTAATGGTAGGGGAATCTCTTCTTTGCCTCCCTGGATGCTTGAAGCACTTCTCCTTGATAAACTTGTTGTAAATAGGCACATATTTCATAGCTTGGAGAAGTGGAATTTTGACACATAGATTTTTCAATTCTCCCAGAAGTTTAGTCTCTTCTGGGGTAGGCTGGAGTGGTTGGTTTAATCTCTCAGGAAAGGGTGGTGGATTTACTTTAGGCATGGTTTCCTCTCTTTCTTCATCAACCTCCCTAGGTGGAGGTAGGAGTTGGTTGTCCGGGAGCACTCTCCTAGATCTCAGGTTGATTTCTTGAATTTCCACAGCATAAGCTAGATAGGATGTCTCTCCACTATATACTGGTTGTTCCTGTCTGTTTTTCGGGTTCGGATTTGGCTAGGCAGGCATATGGTGTTTTTTAGGTGGAGAAGAGTGTAAAAGTTGTGGTTGAGGAGGTGGTGAAGGCAATAAAGCTGAAGCATTGTTGTATGGGGGCCTCCACCCCTGGGGCGGTGCATTCCACTAAGGTTGTGGTGGAGCATATGGTTGAAATGACTGGCTGGCTGGGAATGATACTGAGGTGCAAAGGACCGAGGAGGAGGTGTAGACCATGAAGGATGAGTAGGGGGTCCCCAAGATGGAATGGATATGGTCTGGTTGGGGTTGTAATATGCATGGGATGACCCTTGCATGCCTTGCTGGTATGGCCTAGGTCCATGGGGTCTCCTATGGTTTATGTAGTAAAGTTGTTCAGTTACCCCTTCAGCTCCTTGATATACATATTTTAGTCTAGGTAGAGAAGGGCACTTGTCTGCGGAGTGGTTTTCTTCATAGACTGAGCAGATTTCAATTGAATTCAATGGACATTCACTCCTAGGGTGCCTCCTGGTGCATCTAGGAGACAAAATGGCTAAGGCTCTCTCTGCTTCCTCATGTTTTCTCTTAATGTGTATAGTGTCCATCTATAGGGCGAGGGTTTTTAGCATCTCACTCTTGAAATCCTCGAGCATGTTTCCAATTTCACCCTTGATGGATGAAGTGGAAGAGGATGGACTGACCATAGGTTGACTACCCCTACCCTTTTTCCTAGCTGACCTAGAATGGTTTCTAAAGACAGTCTTCATATCCTCATAGGGTAACTGGTAGATGTCCCCTCCCGCTAACAAGTTTAGGGTATCCATAAGATCTTCCCTTACTCCTCTAAGCAGGACTAGCTTTAGTGACTCAAGGTCAAGTGTGCACCTGGCCCTTTTGTAGCTAAGCTGGAATCTTTCTTCATAATCTTCTAGGGATTCATCATGCCCTAAGGTCATCTTGAAAATTTCCTCTTTAGTGTCTTTAGACCTACAGTAGTCTCAATACTTGTTGTTGAAGGCTTATTGCATCTCATCCCAAGTGGTGATGTTATCCCCCTTGTAGACCCATGAACCGACGCAAAATTTCATCCTTGAGAGTGGATGGAAATAGTTTCAACTTCTGCTCATCATTGGTGTAGTCATAGGTTCGGCATATGACAAAAAATTAAAATAAGAAAGTGCCTGGATCTTCTATGGTCAAGCCATGGAAATGAGGAGGGAAGAGGGGCTTATATTCTTCATCTTAGTATCCCCATTGGTTTCCCTGATGGGGAAGGAACCCTCAACTATTTCTCTATTTCCTCTGTCATTTCTATTTTCATCCATTGGATCAGTAGGAATGGGTTCTTCTTCTTCTTCTTCTTCTTCTTCTTCTTCCCCTATAGGGTTTTCAAATATTTTAGGTTTCTCACCTAAGGTTTCCTCCAATTCATAGCCACTGAAGAAGAGGGAAGGTTGGCTATTTGAAGCAATGGGGGTATTTGGAAAAAATTTCCATAATTTGTCCCTATTCTTATGAGGCATGAAGAAAAAAATGTTTTTGTTTTGTTTTGAGTTTTTTTCAAACTTTGAAAGCGATTGTAGAATTGAAATTGTAGACTGAATGAAAATTAACTGACTTAATGAAAACTAACTACTTGAATGAAATCTTACTTGCAGAATGGAAAAGAAAGCAACTAAATTACTCTTGCAGAAATGAAACTACTAGCAGAATATCAGAAACAATAAATGGAAGAAAGAAAGTAGTAATCACATATTACTCAGACACCTTCCCCTACAACAACGCCAAAAAGTGATGAGCACCAGTATTCCGGCAAGAATGTTGCAACTCTTAGGGCTACCAACTTTACTTTATCAACTGGGGGTTCGTACAAACTTGGAGGTGATAGTGTTGTATACACAAGTAAAAGTGATGGTTCTGTCTTTTGTCACTATTTAGTTGGCGAGAGACCACTAGGGTTTTTCAAGCCAGACTTTTATGGATTTAGAAGAAGCTTGATTATTGATGAGGGAAAGAGAAATCTATTCTAAGAGAAAGCTTGGCTACTGCAGTAAGGAAAAAGATTGAAATCCAATGCTAAAACACACCATTTCCTACCTAACTGCTAAGAGACTATGTTCCAGAAAGAATGCTAGATTAACATGTATTAAATTCTACTATCTTAAGCATGTAAATTCAAAACATCAACATTCTACTATTGTGCATGTAAATGGCTAAAATAAATATGTTTTTTTCTTTTTGTCTTTTTTTCCTTTTTATGGAGAAGTGTGAAAGTTAATCTCTCTTGGTGATGTGGCAGGTGGCTTAGGGATGCTAGTGTATAGTTGGAAGGTTTGGGGGACCCTTAGGTGACCTTTCCTGGCTTCCTAGAGGTTTTCCCTCAATTCGGCCTCAAAACAGGCCACTACAGGAAAACGTTCAGGATGTCCTAAAAACCTACAAGATTCCCCGTATTTCTACAGGATACAACCAAGAGAAAAATATGGGTGTTGGAGGTGATGGAAGGCTTAGGGAAGGTGATTGGTGGATGGAATGAAGTAATAAAATGCCTAGGATCGCTTAGAACTCAAAACCAAGGTTGGGAGATGGTTGGATTTGTTCAACATGCTTGGAGAATTTTCCTTGTAAAATGATGAAATTGGTGAGGGTCTTCGTAAGAGGAAGCAATGATCATGGATGGATGAAATTTGAAGGTGGTTTATAGCTACGAGATCTCTCTTTACTTCTGAAACACCTGCACTACATCAAAAATTGATATTTTCCCAAAAATCATGTAAACAATGAGAATTTCAATAAGCTAGGAAAATAGAGTTTAATGAGCTAGTTGTCTACTTCATGCATGAGGAAAACTTGCAAAATAAGATGGGACCATTGATGAGATCTACTGTAAGGCTGAAGAAGGAAGAAATGATGACTAGGTCCTATTGTTGCAACTTTATCAAATGTTGGCTTAAGTACAAAAAAACTCTAAATTTTATGGGAAAGTAGAATTTTGTCTTTTTGGGGATACATAAGAGTCTTTTCTTCAAATCATGATCCCTGGAGGAAGAAGTGAGGCCAAAACACCAATTGACAGCTTTTTGATGATTCTTTATCTCTTCTAAACTACCTTTGACTTGAAGCACAAATGGAAGAAAACTAACAAACAAACTAATCAAATCTACACTACTTGCAATGAAATACTTCTAAGGACAATTTAACCATGAATCTATGAAATCAATCTAAGCATACAGATACAAGAAGAGGAGCCTTTACTGCTAGGGTTGGGCCCTAACCCAAGAGCTTCATCCCTCTAAGTTAACTCAATACTAGATCAAGAAGATGCTCATTCTCATTATCAAAACAAAAAATTACACAGCAATGTCTTTCACAAGTCTAGAGCTCAAGAATAACTAGTGTTTTCACAGCAAAAATTTGAATCCTAATGAGGCTCTAGGCCTCTTTATTTATACAATTGAAGTCCCCAACGACTTCCTTAAATCTAGGGAGGCTCGGCTCCCAAACTCGAGATAAACTAACTCTTTGACTGTCACTTGCTCGACTGTCTTTTGATCTTCACAACTTGGCTACTTGTACTCCGAGCTAGTGTGATTGTTGGAAGAATATTCGAATGAGGGAGGAGTAAATGAGGAGGATTTACCTACTACAATCTCTCTTCCTTGTTCCATTCAAGTTTCAACTTTAATATTGCCAAAATTCCTTGATTTTCTCTCACAAACCTGCATTCAATGCACATTAGTCCACTAGGAATAATATCTCACTTTGACTCACCTCATTAAACAAAATATAATCAAAACATGTAATAAATTGTGAGAAAATTTGATTTGACTAAGCTAGGAGGTGAATTAAGGTCCATATAATTACCCAATGATGAGGCTTATCACCAATGCCCAGAAATTCTAGCCCACGTGATTATAAATTGTTGGAGGAAGGAACACGAAAACAAAGCTCTTTGATTGGCTAGATCTGCCCAACCAAACCCATCATAGGAACACCTTCGGTATAAAAATAATATGTAATATTACCTTATCTTTATATAGATTTTTATTTTCAAACATCACTTCTCAAATCATCCTAATATATTTTCACTAGACATTTTCCATAAAAATAAA
>APFE030226907.1:229312-266754 GCA_000404065.3 Pinus taeda | reverse complement strand
GCATCACAATTTTACCTTCAGGTTTCTTCCGAAATTACATTTATGATTGTTTATCATATTCAAAGATTTTGACAGAATCCGAACTTTTCCTAACTCTGTTCCAGATGATAGTTTTTGTTCCATGTTAATTGCTAGAGTCTAGTATAAGTAATTTATTGTATATACATTAGTAGTTACTGTGAAAGTTATAATTACAGTTTGACAATGATACTTTTGATAGCTTCTTGTTCTGATTTCCAATTAACCTGGTAAACAGATATTAATGACTACTGCATATAATACTACTTATGTTTCGACATTAAGTCTATTATGAAACTTGCTACCTCAGTTTGATCGTTAACCTGTAAAAACAATGTTTTCCGAAAGGCCTCTCCTCCCAGCTGCAAGTCTGGCAATCATGTCCAGACTCTCCCCCGAGCACCTTCAATCTTTTCAATGCTGGATCTAGTCTAGTTACAGTCTGTACTAAGGCCTCAGGACTATGGTCCACCCTCCAATTGTACTCTTTGCTGACTGTATTGAGCAAGTTTCTCCCACTGGTTTATTGCACCCAGCTCTTGGAGCCTTTTCTGCTCCTTGCCCCTCTCTATATTACCTCTGTGAGGCAGAGGGTAACTACTTCTTGGCAACTGTTCTTTTAAATGGACAAACAATTTTATTTAAAATATTACCACCTATAATTTAGGTAATTACCACATGTGTTTCTTGTCTTTTTCCAATAATAGTTCCTATTCTTTATCAAATTAAATAACATTTACAATGTCTTTTTAGTAAAAACAAATATAACAATCTTCATGGAACTTTATGCAACTTGGGGGTGTTACATCTTCCCCCCCTCGTGTGGAAAATTGTCCTTGGTGTTCTCTTCCACTTCAGGAAATAATGCGGGATAGGCCTTTCGCATGAATTCCTCCTCTTCCCAAGTAGCCTCTTCTGGGCTAAAGTGCTTCCATTGCACTTTAACCTGGATGATGGCTCGCTTCCACAAGTTGGTTTCCCGCTGATTGAGAATATGGAACTCTCCTTCTGGTTCGACCTGAATTGAAAAAAAAAAAAAAAAAAAAAATCTTAGTTATATTAAAAAAAATGTATACATATATATGTCCAGTCTTTATCCCTTAACCGCTTTACCTGAATATTTCCCCATTCAATAATGTGTTGAGGGTTATACACATATTTCTTTAGTAAGGATACATGAAATACGTTGTGGACCTGAATTTGACTTGGTAGCTCAAGCTTATAGGCCACCGATCCAATTCTTTCTAAGCCCTGAAATGGTCTACAATACCGGGGCGCTTATTTGGCACAACCCCACCACTGCAAATAACTTTTCTGAGGCTTCACACTTAAGTATACATGATCCCCTGTAAGTTATTTTTTTATCCGCATACATCTTCTGTCTATATTGAGGTTCCCTTATATTTTGTCAGACTTTCTTAACAGCCTCCTCCATTTCTGCTAGCATGTTAGGACCTAGTGCTAGCTTATATACTGGGTTATTCCAATCCATGGGTACTCAGCACTTCCTTCCATACAACACCTTGAAAGGGCTCATGCCTAGTGATTCGTGATGTCCGTTGTTATATGCAAATTCCACTAGATGGAGGTAATCCTCCCACTTGTGTGGCTGCTGCATCACAAAATGCGTAACATATCTTTTAACACCTGGTTTACCCATTCAATCTGTCCATCCATTTGAGGATGGTAGACAGTACTAAACTAGACTTGAGTACCTAGTCCTGCAAAAAGAGTCTTCCAGAAGGTGGATGTGAATTTTACATCTCTATCCGAAATCACTACCTTCGGTATCCCATGCAAGCAAAATATCTCCTTCATAAATATTTCTGCGATTTCTACTATTTTAAAAGTGGATTTCACAGGTATGAAGTGGGCTATTTTACTCAACTTGTCTACCACAACCATAATAGAATCACGCTGCTTCCTTGTGTGGAGCAAACCAATAATGAAATCTAAGGGTATAGTCTCCCATTTCCATTCCGAAAAGGGTAATGATTGTAACAATCCAGCGGAATGCGGTGTTCCGTTTTAACTAGTTGACATTCCAAACATTTGGATAAGTATTCTGCAATATCCTTCCTCAATCTGAGCCAAAAATACCCCCTCTTAATAGCTGAAAAAATTTTATGATAGCCTGGGTGATCAGCACAAGGTTTCTTATGAAACTCATCCAAAATTAACAGTTTGATCAAGGTCTAATTTGGAATACAAATTTTGTTTTTAAAAGTGAGAAGATTATCAGAATTTATTCCAAGTTCTAATTTTTCCTCTTTCCGTAAGGCTTCTTTTGTTTGTTTCCAGAGGAAAGTATATTCTGGATCCCTATTAGCTGCCTCATTTATAATTTTAGGAATATTTGAGGTTGCTTGGCTCATTCGGATCTCATAGATAAAGTGCAATTTTTTGCTTAATGCATCAACCACTCTGTTTTCTTTCCCCTTTAAATGTTTCATTTCAAAGTCGAACTCGCTTAAGAAAGTCGTCCATCTAGTCAATCTGGCATTTAGGCTAGATTGATTGAAGAAATTGGTAAGGCTACTATGGTCGATTAGCAGCAAAAATTTATTCCCCAAAAGGTAATTCATCCACATTTTGAGTGCATGTACAACTGCTATCAAATCAAGGTCATAAGCCGAATATTGTTGTTTTTACTCCTTCAACTTTCGAGATTCATAAGAAATCACTTTTCCCTCCTATGTCAACACCCCAAAAAGACCTTCCTTGCTTACATCCATGCAAACTACGAAGGAATTTTTTGGATCTACTACTTTTAATACTGGTGTGGTAGTAAGCAAATGTTTTAACTTTTCAAAGCTTTGCTCACAAGTTGTTGTCCATTGGAAAGCACATCCGTTTTTCTACAAAGATGTCATTGGAAAAGCGATATTTGAAAACCCCTCGATGAATCTACGATAATATCCGGCTAGTCCCAAGAATGATCTGATATCAGTGACATTCTTAGGCGTTGTCCATTCCATGATTGTTTTGATCTTTTCTAGGTCTACTGCAATGCCTTCTATGGATATGACGTCACCCAAATACTGAATTTGATCCTTGAAGAAGTCACACTTGTTGAACTTGGCGTACAACTGGTTTTCCCTTAATGTCTATAGCACTATTCAAGTGTTCTTTGTGTTCCTCCTAATTCTTCGAATATATTAAGATATCATCTATGAAAATCAACACAAACTTGTCCAGGTAAGGCTGGAAAATACCAAGCATTAGACTCATAAAGGTAGCTGGAGCATTTGTGAGGCCAAACGACAATACCACAAACTTGTGACGACCATAACGAGTATGAAAAGTTGTTTTGTAAATGTCTTCATCTTTTATTCTTATCTGGTGGTACCCAGATCTCAGATTGATTTTCGAGAATACCTTAGCTCCTTGTACCTGATCAAATAAATCATCAATGCGTGGTAAAGGATACTTATTTTTTATAGTTAACTTGTTGAATTGTCGATAATCGATGCACAATCTGAGGGTTCCATCCTTTTTCCATACAAATAATACGGGAGCTCCCCAAGGGGACACACTGGGGAAAATATATTTTTTATCTAGAAGCTCTTGTAACTACATTTTGAGCTCTGTCAATTCAAGTATGCTCATGTGATAAGGAGATTTGGATATGGGGGTTACACCTGGAATTAACTCAATGGTGAAGTCAATATCTCGCTTGGGTGGTAAGCCAAGAACATTTTCCGGAAAGACATCTACAAAATCCTGAATTACAAGAATATTCTCTAGCAAGGTCATTTTATTTTTAGAGTTTGTAAACCCCATCTGCACGGCATAAATTTGACACCCTTTCCTAATGAATTTTCCCAATTGGTTTGCAGTAATAGGACGGAGCTTGGTGTTGGTTTTTATTCCTTGTAATTCCCTTCATTGACCTGATTCTAATACAAAAATTACAGTTTTATGTTTACAGTCTACCAGAGACCAACATTTTTCCAACCAGTCCATCCCGATTAGTATGTCATAAGAGCCCAAGGGTAATATATTAAGATCAACATAAATAGGCTGCCCAAAAATGGTTATGGGAAAGCGTTTTGTCTTGGCATTAAATTTCCTCTTTGTGCTAGTGGCTAGTTGTACTAGCCAAGGTTTTGGAAATTTTCTGCTTACTAACTGACATTTTTCAACCACTTTAGGACTGACATAACTTAAGCTAGCATTGGGTCAAATAAAAGAGAAACAGGTTGCTTAGCAATCATACCTTCACATTCGATAATTGTGGGTTGGAATTCGGCCTGATGATCATCCAAGGCAGCATTAATTCTCGGTATGCTCCTTGCCACTTCACCAACTATGGATGCTTCTTGCATGTTTGATAACTACTATGTTCTAGCTCTTTGTGGACAATTTTTGCAATAATGGGGTTCTCCGCAACCCCAACACTGTAGTGGCAGTTTTGATTGTTGATCGTTGGCAAATTTTTTGACCCCTCCAGCTTGCCTATACTCAGAATATGAAGTTCTGGGTGGATTTCTAGCTGAAAATCTGTTAAATGCCTTTTGTTGTGTATTCTTATGATTAATAAATTTTGAGTGTCTTCTTGGGATTAGATTTCTACCCTTCTTACTTGATCCCCTTTTGGCCCTTTATTCCTATGTCTCATTTGCTGATAGCAAATGTGGGCCTTCCTCACAACATCATCCATTTTCTTAGGGTAGTCAAATTCCAATTTCGCCTTCATAAAGTTTGGTAAGCTACTAATAAAACGCTAAATTTTTGCCTTCTCCTTTTGCATATAAGGCACGTAGCGGAGTAAGGATGTGAATCTGGTCACGTATTCATCCATAGTTAAGGTTCCCAATCTTAGCTCATGGAATTCCTTCGCTTTCTCGTATTAATAGCATTTAGTTAGATATTTATCTTTGAAATTTTTTTGAAATTCATTCCATGTGACCTATTATTCATCAATTTTCCTTACTATCTTAATTTCTTCGCACCAGAGAGTCGCTTTCCCCCTCAGCTGGTAAACTGCCAATCGTGCCTTCAGTTTTTCAGTATATTCATAAATCTAGAAGTATTTGCCCATATCGATTAACCAGGCTTCCGCAGCTTCTTCAGATTCTCCTTCAAAAAGGGAAGGCTTAATTTTCTTAAACTCGTAATTTTTTCTGTGGTTCTGACTTTTGCTTCTTAGTTTTTCGATGGTCAGATACATTGTCTGAGCGCACCTCATCCTCCTCTCTATTTCTTTTGGAAGTCTCAACGTTTTCTTCCCTATGCTAAGTGGTCGGGGTATTTTCCCGATCCTCTACGCTGGGGTCTGGATGGTGCTTATTTTTTCGATTGGACAAACTTCTTAAGATTCTTTCCTGTTCTACATGCAAGCATTCATTATCTGTTCTCGAACTAGTCATTTTTGCACGCAACTACTGCACTATTTCGAGTAATACTACATTGGTTTGCCGAGATTCCTCGCCCAATTGAATCCAAATATCTGGGTTAGCATTTACATAGGCTGCCCTGGGTGATTCAGGCAGTCCTGAGTTCCTCTGCATGTTGCACTTGTACTTTTTGCTGGAGTGATTAGTTTTTTCCCGTTATCTGTATTCACACATAAGTAGTTTTAATTAAAAAAATTTAATCAAAAATTCAAGCACACAGTTCTTGTACATAACTTCTCCCAAAGGGCCTTAGTGTACGAACTTGGCTCTGATACCATTTGTACCATCAAGACTTTACAAAAACCGAAATCTACATAGTAAAAAACATAAATTATTTATGTTTCGCACTATCCCTAATCTGTTCATTAATAATTCTGCGTACATACAATATTATGGCTTGTAAAATTGAGGGATATTCCATCTACCTGCTGTACTTATCATTGAATGTAATCAAAGGTTACCACCACAGCAGGTCTATGTGCACATGTCTTTACACGCGGTCATGCTATGCTGGCCATGGTCTGTGCCTCCACGCAGATCTTGTACATGTCGAGGGCCAGGACCGAGTTGTGCGCCTGCCATCTGTTGTGATCTCCACCCTCAATCTACAATCCTCGATCCAACGCCCGGGATGGGTTTGCAAATTACCCTAACCAGTTGCTTGCACCGACGCTGGCTCTCCTCATTGTTTCAGGCATACTCCGGCTTCGCACTGCTCTGCAAGGTTTTCGGTTGTGGCTTTTGGCAAGGCTCTGTCAATGGCGTTCTGCCAGGATTAAGGGCAGGAGGGTTTTGTCCATCATACCCAACAAGGTAACTCTTTCTCTACTATCTCGAAAGTCTTGTTTTCTCAAGTTTCACTGCTTGGGAATAACTAATTATAAATAGGAAATAAATGAGGGTTTGGTTTTTGCCGCTGTACAAAGATGACTAGAACGATTCCATCTCATCTGCCTTTGGTAAGTTGTTAACATCCGGTGAATGTTTGATTGGTTGCCCTCATTTCATGCCCATTCTAAGGTTTACGCTCCTCCTAGGTTGGCCTTCCAGTTGCTAACACAAAGCTCTCATTTCCTTTGCAGGTGGGCGACTTTACTGAAAGCGTGCTTCTATCTCAGGTAAACCTATTTCTATAACTTTTTTTATCTAGGTTATTAGAGATGATTGGTTGGTTTTAACCCTACAGGCCAGCCTAAACTTACCTTCTGTTGGCTTGCAAGTATGCAATACTCCGGCGGTTATTGAATTTGATCATTCTGCTTTTAAGTACCCTACCTCTTACATTGTGACCTTGTCGTTTTAGGTTGGAGCTAGACTCTGTCATAAGATTTAAAAAGGTTGGTTTTCTTTTTATTCATGAATGAAGGAGTTGCATGTCTGGTCATGGTCTCTCGTGACAGTCTGCGTTTTCGGTGAATGTACTGGTTCGGTTCCAATGGACCATAACTGTAAAGAATTTTTAACAGAATTTTGTGTGGTTAATCATGTTAGGGTTCTGTATGTAAAACTGAATTTTAAACCCTAAGGGCGGTACTATCGCTCGGCGGTTTGAGGTTTATCTCAGTACTCGTTATTCTATTTCCATTCACCGAACCGAATTAATTATATTTATATGAATTTTGTAAGCAGTTTGGTCGCCTGATCTTGTGCTTAATTTCTTCTAAATGTGAATGACTGGGTTATATTGTAGCAGTACTATAATGGGGTATTGTATCTTACTACTGGTTTTCGATATTTTGATATACATATGTTTAGAACATTCTTTAGGCTATGAATTTCAATTGGCTTACGATAGCTATGCTTCAACTTTTTGTGGGTTTCAATGGCTAAAAAATAAATATATAATATATAATATATATAATATATATATATATATATTATAATATATATATATGTACATCATGATTTTTGATGCAGGAGCATCCGAGCACCCTTCATTAAAATCAAAATCCAAAGCTATGAAAGAGGAAACGTGGACAATCATTGTAAACTGGGGCAAATTCTGTTAAAACAAGTCTAAATTGATGGAATTGATAAGTCTCTATAAGACTTGATTAAATGTAATTATCTGCCATGTATGTGTATAAAGAGATTTAGGGGATTTTATTGAGTGATTCTAGGTGATTTGTAGGAGGAAATCGTGGATCCTAGTTGATCCACGCCTTTGTAATTTCCTATATAAGAGAGTCTATGTTGTGTGATAGAGATAGGAAGAGAGGATACAATGTAGTCGTAGGGGAAAATTGTTACTACGGCCAAGAGGCTTTAGCCTGTAACTGAGTTCTGTAAAGAATTGAATCATGTGTGTTTTATGTATTTTGTGAGTTTGTGTATGTTTACGTATAGTTCTTACTGTAAGTTAATAAATGTGTGTGTGTGAGTGTAAAGGATGAAGTTCCTATGAACTTCACCTTTAAAGTATGGCAGAGATAATTTTGTGTTATAATGTAATTCCACCAATAAGCGAACGAGGTCAAGTCAATGGAGGAGATTTAATAAACACAACGGGAACCATCGGATCATCTAGACCGATGGATAGTATTGCCGGAATTTGAGAAACCTTACAAATTCATGGAGAAACCCCGGAGTAGATCTGGATCATCTGATTAACAGATCCATAGATCTAATGGTCATCGCGTGGCAACAGGCGCTGATGTTTAACACTAAAAACGGAACCGAAAAAATCATTAAACTGAGTTTATGGTTCCAAAGGATTGGATCGTCTGTTGAATAGCTGTTCAGACGCATATCGCGTCGGAAGATGAATGAGAGTTAATTTCAAAAACGGACGCGATAAGGTTTTATTCAACGGGCTTAAAACCTAGTTGAATTTCGATCATCAGGACCATTCGTTGGTTGACTGATCAGACGGCAATCGCGCCCGAATGTAAGCTTGTGTTAACATTTCTGGCGGACCTGATATGTTATCAACGAGAGTTAAGATTTATTTGGGTTCTGGTCTTATGCGTTCAAAGTGGGACTGGCGTTCCTTGGTCGAGTTTTGTTGTGAAATCCGCTTATTAAAAAGATTCTGATGTATACATGGGCCCATAACCCACAGGTCCATGCACGAAATTTTATAAAGATGCAGCTTTGTTGCGTAAAAGCGGCTTAGCTGTCATCAATTTTACCTTCAGGCTTCTTCCGAAATTACAATTATGATTGTTTAGCATATTCAAAGATTTTGACAAAATCCTAACTTTTCCTAACTCTGTTATAGATGATAGTTTATGTTCCATGTTAATTGCTACAATCTAGTATAAGTAATTGATTGCATATACATTAGTAGTTACTATGAAAATTATAATTACAGTTTGACAGTGATACTTTTTTATAGCTTCTTGTTCTATTTTCTAATTAACCTGGTAAACAGATATTAATGACTATCGCATATAATACTATTTATGATTTGATATTAAGTCTATTTTGAAACGTGCTACCTCAAATTGACTGTTAACCTGTAAAAACAATGTTTTCCCAAAGGTCTCTCCTCCCAGCGAGTCTGGAAATCACGTCCATACTCTCCCCCAAGCACCTTCAATCTTTTCAATGTTGGATCTAGTCCAGTTACAGTCTGTACTAAGGCCTCAGGACTACCCTCGAGCCTCCAATTGTACTCTTTGCTGACTGTATTGAGCAAGTTTCTCCCACTGGTTTATTCCACCCAGCTCTAGGAGTCTTTTATGCTCCTTGCCCCTCTTGGCAACTCTTCTTTTAAATGAACAAATAGTTTTATTTAAAATATTACCACCTATAATTTAGGTAATTACCTCATGTGTTTCTTGGCTTTTTCCAATAATAGTTACTATTTTTATCAAATTAAATAACATTTAAAATATCTTTTTAGTAAAAACAAACATAATAATCTTCATGGAACTTTATGCAACTTGGGGGTGTTACAATTGTCAAACCAAAATTGTTGACAACCATCAGTGGATTTTATCTACAAATGCATCATTATTATTGAATGAAAACCATGCCACGTGGTGGTGGTTCGTAAGAAGGGTTACCTAGTTTCCACATCTCCATGGAAGACGAGCTCTTAGTCAAGGAGAACCACTTTTAGGGCATACTCCAAGCTAGCTCAATTTTTCATGAACTATCATAACATTTTTTTAATTTTAATAAGCTTAGAAGTTTATACAACCAATAAATAAATTTCAAATGAGCATATGAGCTTATATAGCATAAGAATACAAATAAAATAAAATTAAAAAATTAAAATCTCTTTGCAAAATTTGTTGAAAAACTTTACCTCACCCCATCTTTTGTGAAAGTTAATAACCTAGAAAGAAAATCTACCCAACCTGTTTTAAAAGTAAAACACAAATTTACCTATATTTTGTAAATATACCTAACCTTTTGTAAAAGTAAAACACAATTTTACTCATCTTTCTTAAAGATAAAATATTAAAATTACATTAACTAAAAAACAAATATTTACCTTATATTTTTAAAATTACAACACATTTCTGGACATTTGGTAAAATTTAACACATTTCCCAACCTTTTGTAAAAACAAAGAAAGCATTAACCACACATATATATCTTACCTTTTGTAAAACTAAACAAATTTATCGTAAAATATTGATCTAAAGTGAACATTGGATTTACTTCATGTCATGCAAAGGTAAAGTTTTATTCTTATATAAAATTTAACGGAGAAAATTAAAGAATCTTTTTGGTAAAATTAAGATATATACTTAAAAATAAAGTTTTAATCTTACGTTACGACCAAATTTACCAAATCCTTTTTCAAGGTAACACTAAAATTTACACTAATTTTTTAAAGGCGAAGTATGAATTTGTGATCGATTTTTACCCTTTATTCTTTTTTTAATCCATCCAAATGCTTTTTAAGGGTGAAGTATTGGTTGTGGTGAAGACATTGAAGGACAATGCATTGGTTCAAAAGTTCATGAAAACGCATCTCGCCAGACTACAACACCTTTTATCCCTGAAGTTCAAACATTTCAATCTTGATTGGTGTAGTTGTTAAATAGATTTGTAAAAAGGGAATTTATTTATGTGGGAGGGCCGATAATTTGACTTTGTTGTTGAATTTAACAAATACATTTACCCTGCGGTGCCCTGGTGACAGAAGTAGGCTGATTGATCTTATTTCCACCGAATTATTTTACGAAAATTTATGTTCTAAAATTTAAAGCAAAAAATCATTCAAACCAAATAAATATTTTATAAATTTGTCTTTCAATTTATCCTATGAATCACACTAGTTTGTTCGAAACGCATAGACAAATGAAATATCATGTGATTTACGCCAAAAAATCTCTCATAAAAAAATTCACAAACCTATTTGATGGCAGAATTTCTTGCTCATAAAACTCGTAAAATTTATCCAATAGTTAAAATTAAAAGAAAGTAGCACGTAATTGGTGAAATTGAGCTCTATTGGGTTGATCATTTACTAGCTTCCTTCCTATGCACATGGATACCCAAAAATAATGCTATGATCATTTTGAAAATCTTACCTTATATTTGAAAATCTTACCTTATATAAATACCATAAGAACATTATCTGCGTTGTAAAAAGACTAAAAAAAACCAAACAGTGAATTTATTATTTTCTTTTAATTATTTTATTTATAATAATTTTAGATGTAATTTCATATTTCAAAAATTTAATAATGTTATTTCAAAACTTACTTTATATATAATACTCTCAGGAATATTATTTACATGAAATTGACAGAAAATGGACTCAAAAAAAATAACTTTAATTTTATTATTATTATTAAACGTAAATTGACTACTGAGTCAAAATGTTTAACAGCATATTACAACGCAGTTGTCTATAATGCGACTTTTTGAAAGTCTTTCAGGTGGGTTTTTCCGGTCATAATCCGGCAGCAATTTATTGGAATCGCAATTTTGATAGCTAGTTTCTGCACAATCAAAGCGTCCCAGGGGTTTTTCAGGGTGCTGAATGCAAATATGCAGTTAAAAAACCATTTTAACTGCAACACATCAAGATTTAACCTCAATTTCATCCGCCGGATTCCGTCACCGGAATCTCCAACACCGGAATCTATTACAACATCTCTTCCATACTGAACCACTAAATTAAAGTATGGATCAACTACCAAATGCAGTCTGTACCATTTGAAATTCAAATTTTGAATTTTCAAAATGCCACAACACCACATGAATACATACTACGTTATCTCCCATAGTTGTAGTTGTCCATAATAATCTTGTAGATTTCAATTAGACAGTAAGAAGTCTCAGAATCCATCAATATGGACGACCCTTGGCCATAGATTATCTGTACAATATTTCTGTCAAGGCAGGAGGAGGTGATGGTTCGATGAAATTACCTGCATTACCATGATGATGGTTCGATGAAATTACCTGCATTACCATGATGATGGTTCGATGAAATTACCTGCATTACCATGATGATTCTAAATCTCAGTCGTGCCCTTTTACTTCGACCTATCAGAATAGACATGACTCTTGGCATTGTTGCATTCGATGGTGAGGTGGAGAAGGACTCATAATAAACTTGCAGATTTTCCACACTACTTATGGATAGAAGATGACTAATTACCATCGATTTATGGAAAAGATTTTCTTATCTTTCCCTGTTATTGATGAATAATGCATAGTAATATTGTTTTGGCTACTCAAATATATCAGTTTAGTTCAATTTTATGGCAGAAAACAATCATCCAAGGTTGGTTATTTATTTCCTATTGGAGTGGTTGGGTAGCAGGACTATAATAATATTTTGAGTGGGTTGTATGCATCTTTTGTGATGCAATTATCAACCCAGCTTTATATCGGGAATTTCATTTTTTGTTTATTGTTATTGTTAGATGACGGTCATCAGTTGTATTGCAAAGTGGCCAACGAAATTCGGATTTCCACACCCAATCATGGCAACTCCCCTATGGGTTCGATATCCATCAATTGAATCAAACGGGATCACAGTTCGATGCTATTCCTGGGCAAGGATTTAGTAATCTTGTCTTCCAAGTTAATTAGGATTGGATTCCATGGGCACTAATTCCATTCCAAATTGGATTGAACCAAATTTTAGTCAAAATCATGCTTGATAATTATCGTAACATGAATCCAATGCCTTTCAATATGTATCACTACGGTATTCTGAAAGTTGTGTTATGAGTAGGGACAACCAGCTAAAGGGTATGGTTATACGCATGGAGTCCAAGTGAGATTGGATTCTTTTCAATCGTTGTTCACTCAGTTTGTGGAAGAAGGTAGTTGTCAGGGCTTGTCAGATCAATCTCAATCTCAAAATCAACAAACAGTTTGTGGAAGAAGGTAGTTGTCAGGGCTTGTCAGATCAATCTCAATCTCAAAATCAACAACATGATTAGGACAGTCATGTTCTGGAGTGCTTTATTTGCTTAGTAATTCAAATAACTATTAAATTTCAGAATTATACTTTAGGCAGCTCCTATATGTTATGATATTTTCTTACTATCAATTTAACTTTATTTTGAATTATATTTAATATAAAAATTAAAATTGTTTGTCTACTTTATGTTAAATCATTTAAATTGAAACATTTCAAATTTCTAATATTTTTTTTGAATAATAATTGATTAAAATTATTTTTATATTAAATCCCTAAAGTTTGAGCTACATTTGTATTCTTCACTTTAAATAATTTTTTTTTAATAACTTTTTTTTATTATTATTTAAATTTTATTGAAATTTAAAAATATTTTTAATTTTATATTTCAGTATAATTATTTATTTTTAAATATTTATTTTTTCTTACAAATATTATAATTCAAATCTCTCTATTTATAAGAGTATATTGATATTCTTTTCCATTTATTAAGGACGCTTTTCAATGGTGGAGTAAAATGAAATGAGACTCGAGGCCTATTCCGCTGCTAACCATATGGGCTATATGGAAATGGAAGAACAAGGCCCTCTTCCATAACAACAAGGAAAGTCATATCTCTATTTTTTATTCCATTTTATCTCAGTTCTTTGCCTACAAATCCCCCAGTATTCAACAAAGTATTAGTAAGCTTCAAGGAAAAAATATGGATCCCACAAATGTTCCTCATGCTTAATTTGATGGGGCGGCAGAGAATGGCTTTTGTGCATGTGGGGTCTTTATTATTCCATGGGAGGACCAGCATATTGACATCTTTTGGCATGGAGGGAAAGGAACGAACAACAAAGCAGAGGCAATGGCTTTGGTTAGACTCTTAAAATTTTGTGACTTTTTTTATCATTAAGGGACTGCATATTTTCGAAGACTCCAAGGTTACAATTGATCGTGTAAAGTCTTTCCACTCCATAAAAAATATCAATCTTTTGGGGTGGCTAAACAGAATAGAAATCATGAAAGGACTATTCTATTCACCATATTGATAGAGCTAAAAACAAAGAGACTGATGCTCTCTCAAAAGAAAGCCTTTCTTCCCCAAATGAATTATGGAAGGTGAGCATATCAGTGGGAGATGTTTGGCACCATATACAGGACTTCATTCTGCCGGGTACATAATCATATTATCTACTTTTCTCATCTCTAGTATGTATCAAGTACCCAGTTTATATTCTTCTTTTTCTGCCCAACACTTTGAAGTTTTCTCATCATTGTTGTTCTATACAAAGGCCTCTATTATACACTGCTATATCTAGTTGAGGATCTATTTTTTTTGTAATCTGAAGATGATATCTTCCATCATTGGCTTGCATGCCATATCTGGGTCCTTTTTTGTGATCTGATCATGATATCTCTCATCATAGGCTTGCAGGTCACATCTGGGTTCACTATTAGATTATCATATCAGTCTGATGTTGTATTATCTTAAAATATTATGAATATAATATAGCTTTTATTGTATGAATATTATCTTAATAATGTTTGGATTTAATTAAAAGAGTAAAAGAAGCATCACTACTTTGGAGATAAATCTCAACCATTAATTTCTATTTCTATATATTATTATGAATATTCTAAAATATTTTTTGAAAATAAATCAAATTTAAGGGTTATCTATATAAATAATTTATTGAACATCTTTTTAAATGATTTTTATGTATAAAAGTAATTGATTAGAAATTATTATATTCAACGAGTTGATAGTTATTTTTAATTTCATTTTTTTCAATAAATTAATTACATTTATTTTATTTTATATATTTATAAATATTAAAAAAATTTAAAATAAATTATTTTGGAATTCAAATAATATTTTTTAAAAATAACTTATTTCTCTTACAATATTATAATTTGAATCTCTCTATTTTTTAAAAGTATGTTCTTTCCCTGTTCTTTAATGGAAATCTCTCATTTTTGTGATGGATTTTAGACATAAGCTAATAATTGAGATTCTACATTTTCATGTCATACCTTGAAATTTGCATCCATGAGTGTATATACTCTTGGAGGATTCATTCTAAAAAAAATCCAAATTTCTTCCAAGAAACCTCAAATCTACTCTCCAGCGATTAAGCTGCAACCGAGAGCCCTGCTCTAATACCTATTGTTGGAAATGTGAAACAATATTGAGAAGGGTGGATGAGTCAGTGTTGTGAAATAATACTGAGAAGAGTGAGTGAGTCACTATTGTGAAACAATACTGAGAGGGGTGGGTAATCTTTTCTCTTCAAACCCTCATTCATTCCCTTATTAGTAGCACAATTCAAAATATTGATTTTCTCAAAAAAATATTGTTTTTCTCAAAATGTTTAACTTTTTCCCAACCATAAACCAAATGCATTGCTTATTCTATCTCCATATACACAATCATGTAGTAAATTGTTCCTTGTAATGTGACATTTATGCCTCAACAATTGTATAGTTGTTAGAATGGACTATCTCAAACTTACTTTAAGATAATTTTTGTATTACATAGTTTTCTAATTATTGTTTGTAATTTTTTATACATAGATCTTAAGTTTGTGTTTAAAATCCAACACCAAAAATGAGGGATTTCCATAAAAGAACATGAAAAGCACAGTCTTAAAAATAGAAAGATTTGAATTATAATATTGTAACAGAGAATTAATTATTTTTAAAAAATAATTAATTTTAAATTTAAAATAAAATGATTTTAACATTTAGAGATATTTTGGCGTTAAAATGTTCTCTTAAGAAAAAATAATAAAATAAGAGTTCTGAATTTTGGAGGAAAAAAAAAACTATGTTTTTAATTGTATTTTTGTCTTATATTTTTATAGGATTACTGAAATTTCAAGAAAAGGCACTCGTTGCACATTTAACAAGTACCCATCATGCATACTTTTGAAAATACCCACATTGATAAAAATTGAAGATACATTAAAAAAAATGTGTACAACACGAATTTTTAACGTATCTTCAATTTTTATCATTGTGGGTCTTCTCAAAAGTATGCATGATGGGTACTCGTTGGATGCAAAATTTAATTCCGCATCCAATGAGTGTCTACACAAATTTGAGTAAGTCTATAAGGAGATAAGCCAAAAATACAATTAAAAAAGGGTAGGTTTTCTTCTTTTTCCTCCAAAATATTTACATGTACCTCTTTTTAAATTTAAAGCACTTTGATTGGTTTACATATTATGACATAGAAATTATGTGAAAATTTCATGGGTACTTTTAGGCTAAAATTTACTCAAATGAAAATTTAATAGATATTTTAAAAATAACATGTTACTAATAAAAAATATTATTGGTAAAAAATGAAATTTAGGAATAAATCATTAATGGATTCATAAAATATAAAAAATATAAAATTTAGATGTTTGAATTAAAATTATTAAATAATAAATAGAAAAAAGTTATCGAGATTATTTTAATCATTATGATTCCATACAAACTATAAAATTTTAAGAAACGTTTGAATTATAAATTTAATTTAATATACCATACGACAAAAAATATCGATGATTATTTCGATGTCTAGTAATAATTATATGCTAATCAGTGGTTGAGATTATCTCTAAAAGTAATGATGTTCATTTTAACTCTTTTAAAAATTTAAAACATCAATATAGACATTTGTTTAAAGCCAACAACACCCAAAAAATAAGAAGATTTTCAATTTATGGAACACCAATAAGCAATATACTTTTCTAAAAATATCATAAAAAAACATAGAGATTTGAATTATAATATTTAAGAGAAAAACAAGTTATTTAAAAAATAATTATTTGAAATTATAAAATTAAAATTATTTTTAATTCATTCCCTGAAGTTTTGTAATATAATATAATAAAATATAGACATGCTATTCTTATAAAACACTATGAAAGTAGAAAATATATTTATCAAACTTTTAGGGCTGTAAAAACTACAAAAATAATTTTAATCAATTATTATTCATAAATAAATAACAGGATTCAATAATTTGAAATGAGTTCAATTAAATATTCTTAACATAACGTAAGACAAACTATATTAATTTTTATATATTAAATATAAATCAAAATGAAGTTAAGGTGATAGTAAGAAAATATCATAACATATAGGAGCTACTTAAAGTATAAGTCTGAAATTTAATAGCTATTCGAAATATAAAGCAAATCTAATTGATTTCCCTAATCGTGTTGTTGATTTTGAGATTGAGATTGATCCGACAAGGTCGGGCAACTACCTTCTTCCCTAAACTGAGTCAACAACGATTGAGAAGAATCTGAACTCACTTAGACTCCATGCGTATAACCATATCCTTTAGTTGGTTGTTCCCACTCATAACACAACTTCCGGAACGTCGTAGTGATACAAATTAAAAGACACTAGATTCATGTTACGATAATTATCAATAGCATGATTTCCACTAAATTTGGTTTAGTCCAATTTGGATATGGCGTTAGCACCCATGGATTCCAACCCTAATTAACTTCAAAGACAAGATTACCAAATCCTTTCCCAGGAATAACGTCAAACTGTGAACGTGTCTGATTCAATTGATGGATATCATTGTAGGGAAGTTGACACGGTTGGGTGTGGGCATCCGACTCTCATTCTCCGCTTTGCAATATGCCTAATGACCATCATCTAACAATAGCAATAAACAAAAAGTTGAAATTCCTGATATAGAATCAAGTTACTAATTTCATCACAAAAGATGCATACCACCCACTCATAATACTATTATAGTCCTGCTACCCAACCACTCCAATAGGAAATAAATAATCAACTTTGGATGAGTGTTTTCTACGAGAAAAATGAACTAAACTAACATATTTGAGTAACCAAAAAAATAACTTACCTTAGCTACATCTTCCACCCTACGAAAAATTACCAAAATTAAATCCCTCCCACACCTCTTCACCCTGCTTCAAACATGTAGGGAACCCACAACAAAACATGGCATATTACTATGCATCATTCAGCAGTAGTAGGAAAAGATAAGATGAAGTGATTTCGATGGTTATTAGCCATCTTATGCCCATAGATAGTGTGGAAAATCTGCAAGTTCGTTATATGAGTTCTTCCCCACCTGTGAACCCCTGCAAAAACAATCCAACCAAGACCATTAAAACCCATCATTACAACAAACATACATAAACATATATCTATTATGGAAGGGCTCAAAGGGACTAGAAACAGAGACGTCGGTTCTCACCTTGGAATGAAACAATGCCACGAGTCATGTTGATTCTGATAGATGGAATCAAAAGGGAATGGTTGATATTTAGAATCATCATAGTAAGGTAGGTAATTTCATCCAGCCATCCCCTGCTCCTGCCTTGACATAAATATTGTATGGATAATTTATGGCCAAGGGTCATCCACGTCGATGGATTCTGAGACTTCTTACCGTCTAATTGAAATTTACAAGATTATTATGGACAACTACAGCTATTGGAGATGGTGTAGTTTGTATTCATTTGGTTCTTTGTGTCATGTTGAAAATTCAAAATTTGGATTTCAAATGGGACGGACTGCTTTTGGTAGTTGATCCATGCTTTAATTGAGTGGTCTAGGCAAGACTGTTGTGAGTGAGTACCTTCCTTGATGGTGATGGTGGATCGTATCGGAACCTGTTTTGGAAACCATTGGAATGTTGGGAAACTTTGTCAAACAATATCATACATTTTATGGTGTGTATGTATCACCATCTATAGCCCAATCACGTCAAATCCAAAAAATCACACATACATACTATGCTCTTCATTTTCCTATCTAGGTATTGAATCTATAACCTTTGCATTAATAGCATGATGCTCGAACCAACGTCGTGTGTTCAATCATGTTCGACACATTGACTTAGCGTTTTCCACCATTATTAATTTATTTTCAGCTAATCATCCACTTCACTTAAAGATGTTGTCTAATGAATAAACAATTTCACTACGAAGGTGAATTTCTTGTTGGAATTTTTCATTTTTTCGAGAAATCCAATTGTGAGTGTTTAAATTGGTTTTTGATGGTGGAAATGAATTCAACAACATCAAGAACAATGGAACACCCAAAATCCCAAAGTTTAACTCAAATTTTCAACAAATTCCGTCAAATTTAATTAAAATCATACTCGATTTTTCATTGTTTTCTAGACAAAAAAACATCACCTCCTTAAACTAATTTGCACTAAAAATAATATTGCTAATCCTCTCATGATATAGGGTCGCCTATGTCTAGTGTCTATTGGGAAAGGTAAAAATTTACCATTTTCAAATCCAAGTTAATTATTTTAATGGTATTTTTTTATAAAGCTAATAAATCAATATTTAAGAATTATATCCCTTATTGCAAATTAAAATATAATAATTTTAAATTTATTTATTAATTAAAATAAAATACACTATAATTTTATAAAAATAAATATGCAATATAGAAGAATAATTTATTATGATTGTTTCTATACAAAATCGTGACAAATTTCTTTTTTGATTGAAGGGGATTAGGTAATGTCTACTCATCTCGTTGTAAGATTTATTTTTATGGCCCTCTTATGTTCATGAAATTTGTTCACGTGAAACGTATGTAGTTCAGGCCATGTTTACAAGTTTGTGATGGAAATACATTTCCATGTAGGTCACATCTTTACTCCAAAGGTGTTTTCTTTGCGGGTTTGGGGTGAGCAGACACTATTCACCTCGACCAATCCCCGCCCTCCATGTTCGTCGTTTTGTCTAGTTAAATGCTGACAAGTGGAAACGGTTTGGCTCGTCAAGTGGAAAAGGTTTGACCACAATGTGTCTTTAGCCCCTCTATTCGGATGGGTTCAAGGGCTAATTTCGACCAACCTCATTCCCCTATCGTTCAAATGGAATGCTTTCTTCGAATCATTATGATTTCTTCGACCACTCGAATACTCCACGATACTTCTATGGCTTGTAACTATGATCATCGCTAGGAACAATGAAATTTTGTCTTCACCTTGGCTCCTCTCAGAGCTCTAGAAACTTCATCATAAGAACAAGCCACTTCTTTAGTTCTATAAAATGTACAGAGCCAAAATCTTGTCTTTTTCACTAGATCTCTGATCTCTAGAGCAAATCTTCCCCATGGATGCTTGCGAACACCTCTAAATTTCACTTCTTTGACTATAGACTTTTGTAACATTTTCAACATCTTGCGAGGCATTTCTCGCTTGTTACCTCAACATTTTAGGGAATAGACAACTAGCTACAAGCCCAAAGTTTTAAAACAGATAGATTTATAGGTAAGAACTGGAATAAACTGAAAATTTGCACTTACAAAGTGAACTTTCTAGACATACAAAATGATGGGCAAACAAAATGGGCACCGAAGTAAACAGAAAATTCGCCCTTGCAAATGTGATATCTTCAGGACAACAAAATGACTTCAATATTTAAGTCCAATTAGATACACAAACTTTGCCTAATGCAAACAATTTCTCTCAATAATTCCAAAGTTTGGGTTAAACAACACAATTTCAGCCCAGCAAAGCTTCAAGAATTCGAAGCTTAATAAATGAGACCACTACAAAATAGCAGAGAGGAAAATACCAGATCCAAAAAACTCCACAATAATCTTCAGAAAATATAAAATTCACCCCTGCAATACAAATTGATTAAAACATTTTTTTCAAGCATACAAAGTTTGAGCTAAACCGAATGATTTAAGGCTAGACAAACACCCTAAAAAGGTTTATGGGATGACATTTTTGTTGATGATATTTTTCCCTTGCCGCTTTTGCACCAACTCCACCCCTGTGCTTCAAACTACTACTCCAAAAGCAGAGAGATAAGGGTGTTTAGACACAAGCCATTGTGCAATGTAGATGTGGGTTTTGATTGTTGCATTCATCGCTACTGGGGTCATACTCATGGTGGGCTTAATATTGAACATATATCCTACAAAAGAATGTGATACAAACCTAGAAAACTAAAGTGGAATACCATATCATTTTATCATCTCGAATTTAATGAGGTTGAGATTCTCTCAAAGCTAGATGGAAACAATTTGGTGGGAAGTGGGGATTTTGGCAAGGTTTACAGAGTTACATTGCCTGATAGTGAGGTTGTTGTTGTGTTTTTGTTCTAATGAAGAAACAAATATGCACATATATGGATATGTGTCAAATGGTAGTTTGGCACATATTTTCCATTCCTCGAATATTATTTTGGATTGGGCTACTTGATTTTGTATTTCCCTAGGAACAACCCAAGGTTTGGCTTACCTGCATCATGATCTTATGCCATAGGTCCTTCATGTGAAAATTCCTAATCCTCAAGGAACCCCTACTGCAACAAATATGAATCTACTTCACCTACTTGATTTTAGTTACATTCATCAAGTTATTCTTTTGAATACTAAAGAAAATTATTTTTGCAACCTACACTACTTAAATTTGATTTTCATGAAAAAATGAAACTGAGCAAAGAACAAGATACATAGTACATCATTATTTTTGGACAAAATAGTCCCCGGAAAAACCAAATGCTGGAAAACCAGTGCAACATCTCTGAGGGTTTTCTATTATTAAGCAATAATTATGATTACAAATGTTGGATGCCCTCTCGGCAATCTAGTGATAGATAAATACAATGGAAAAAAATATGAGTGAGTTTTACCTCACATCACTAGGCAGATTCTGGCTTATCCAGAAGCAAGACAGGCTAACCCCAGCTACTTTTGTGTTGGCCCTGCGTAGGTCCCGCGTCAGCCTTTCAGGATCTGTGTCATCCCTATGCTATCACTTATTCTCACTGCATCAACTTTCCTATTTGTTCTGACAGTTCCGTCTTTCTGCATGGAAGGCAAATTTCTCCTCTGTGCTGGCCCTTCTGGCTCTGCGTCAAGGCTGTGTGGGCCCAAATTGGCCCAGTGTTAGTCCTCCTGGTTGTTGTGCTTCCTTCGCAAGTTTCTCTCCACCTCTCTGTCAGTATTTCCGAACTATCCCTGCCCCTCTATTACAAGATCTCCCCAATCGATTTCCCCCCTAAGAACTTCTCACCTCAAAAAATCAATTTACTCAATCTCTCTATGTGTTTCTAACTGAACCCCAAGCCTCCTTCTTATACTTTTCTCATTGAGACTTCAACGATCGATATTAAGTCTCTAATAAACAGCGAACATTAAAACTTGACTTGATCCACCTTCTAGATCATTCTCACCCATATTTTGATTAATACCCATTAATATTTTAATTGTCATAAGTTTAGACTGAGGAAACCCATTAAAAATATTAATTATTTTAATAAATACAATCTCGATGGAATTTCACCAAACAGTTTTTGGGTTCTTTAGAAATCATGTGCCTTAGCCTCGCCACCAATTTTCAAGGGTAGATCACTTTCAATGCTACCAAAAACTAACACTCCCTCTTAGCTAGGAAATTGGTCTAGTAACAATGTCCACCTACGTGTTGTTGTTAAGGCCCATCCCTAACCCCTTTATTTATGTAATAAACCCAATAGGGTCATGTCATAGTCATAGTTAGTTAAAGAGTCAATAAAGCCTGTATTAATAATTGTAAGTGGTTGACCCGCATTTAAGAAAGAGACCACAGTTAGTTGAAAACATGCCATAGTTAATAATTAAAGTGCTTAACCCATGTTATGCAAAGGACCACTAGTCGTTAGGTTGTTGGATGTCATTTAGCTATGAATAGTCGTAATTAGAAGGGAAAGATCATTGAGCCTTATTTTGTAATCGACCTCTTCTCTACTGGAGGTTGCCCCCTCAAAGAGGCAAGTTAACATTGCATTCATCTCTGAATAATAAAATACTTGTAGTTTTTCTCATTTTATTCGGTGTTCTGGGTTGTATTTCTTCGCATATTCGGTATTATGGAATTTCTCACAGGTCAAGATCATAACAAGTGGTATCAAAGCACTTTCCAGGGCCGGTTGTACCTCCAATTTTTGTAGAATTTTGTTTAGGCTAAAGACGTGTTTAGGCATCTTTAAACCATGATATCTATCATTGAGCGCATAAATATGCGGATTTGGGGAGGCATGCACGTAGAAAATACAAGACGTGGTCACGCTTGTTGGACTCCCTTGTAACCCCTGTGGGTACCTCTTCGAGTAGTAGCGCATTAGACAGAACCGCGTACGGACTACACTTCACATACTCTTTGGGTATATCGGAAGCTCCTAGGATCCCCTCAAACCTTGCCTTAGATAAGTCGTAGGCCATCTTGCTGCTATAGTACACTAAGAACAGCACTCAGGGAGATTACTCATGCGTACGATAAGGTAGTTGGGTAGTATGGCTAATTATACAGTTGGTCCTCCTTAGTTAGAGCCCTGAAATATCGGGTCGAGTACTATTGTTGGACCCTTATGTATATTGTGATTTGTAGCACGTGACACTCCTTTGCGACCATAGTTCCTTTGGCTCTCTGAAGATCACTCATTATCTTATCTTCCAGATCATATCCACCAGTTGGGGTTCTACCACTGCAGTACAATTTAGATCTAGCAGTTGGGGTTATGTCGCTGCCACACCAATCAGATCCACCAGTTGGGGTTCTCTCGCCGCAATACAATTCAGATCTAGCAATTTTGGTTATGTCGCCGCCACACTGATCAGAGCCACCAACTGGGGTTCTGTCACCGTAGTATAACTCACATTCAACAATTGGGGTTTTGCAGGCAGATTTAACTCTCTGCGTGGTGAGGCTTGCAGCTGTTATAGTCTAGGCCGATTTTCGCAGGACTTTGGCCAGCATCAAGTTTTCTGGAATTTGGCCACTGCAGTATTGATCCGTGGGGAGTCAAGAGACTTAGCTCATAATATTTCAGGACAATGAGATGATCGCAGTGGTTCCATTCACTGGTCAGCCTCAATTTTTGGGCGGTCCCAATTTTTTTTTTGGAGTCACTTCAAGTGACCGAGATTTGTGCATGGTAGAAACCAAAGCTCAAGTCATGGCCAATGAGAAGATCGAGTGCCTTGAAACAACTTTGGATTCATTCAAGGAACAATTGGATGGCGTAAAAAATGCTTGAACAATTCACTAAGAGCATGACGGGGTATCATCAGGAGGTGCATAGTATTGATGAACACCTCGAAGGAGAATCTAACCATCATATTTGCTTCCATGGAAATCACCAACATTCCCACCCTCAGCCACCCAAGCTGGACATGTATAAATTTGATGGCTCTCATCCGGTAGTATGGGTAGCACAAATGTAACAATATTTCACCCTGAATGATATCCATGATGATCAAACTAAATTACGTGTGGGAGCCCTTTACTTGGACCAAGAAAGATGGAAATGGTGGCAGTGGCATCAGAAATGTTATCACGGAACATAACGTGGCACATGTTCTCAAAAGCCCTTTATGACCACTTTGACAAAGAATCTATTTTTTTAGGTTGTCTCACTAAGCTCCGACAGATAGGCACATTAAAAGACTACATTGTAGCCTTTGAGACATTGACCTTCAGAATGGAAGGTCTAGGAGATGAATTCTACTTGGACTATTTCATTAGTGGTCTCAAAGAAGCCATCCAAGCGCATGTCCAGATGCACCACCCACCTACATGGATAGATGCTTGCAAAAAGGCTATCGAGGTAGAACTTGCCTTGGCTACCTAGTCTACTCGTCCAAATTTCATAGCCAAGGGGTGTTCCACCAAGGCTCAGGGACCTACCCAAACACTTAAGGTCAAAAGATGTCTCTAGCAGAAATGGTTGAACGAAGAAAACAAGGATTGTGCTACTACTGTGACGAAAAATACTCCCCGGGGAATAAATGCAAGTAACCAAAATTCTTTCAAATTGACGTTACTAATCACAACTCCTTTAAGGAAGCCCCACCCCTTGGGGGGTGAGTGGACGAAGTTGAGGAAACCCAGCAAGACAATGATCTCACAGCTACACTAGATGAACTAGTTATCTCACTACATGCTTTGATGAGCATTTTTGCGCCCCAAACTCTCAAAATCATAGGCATTCTTAAACATCGCCTGGTAGTGGTATTGATTGATAGTGGCAGCACTCATAACTTTATCCATAAGCGAGTCGCCGAAGTTGTTCATTGTTTTGTAGGGGCAGTCTCTAATTTCCAAGTCCTTATTGTTGATGGGGGGACAATGAAATGTGAAGGCCACTGCGAAACTATTAAACTTCATATGGGAGACTGCCAACTAAAGACCCACATGTTTGCGATTAACATGGGTGGTTGTGACAATGTCTTGGGTGTTGAATGGCTTCACACACTAAACCCAATAACAATGGATTTCCAGGAGTTATGTATGAGCTTTAAGCAGAATGACCACATTCATACACTACGTGAACTGCATGCAGGTGCTCCTTCTATCATCAGCTCGCATTGAATGGAAAATTTGTTGAAAAAGGGCCATCATGGAGTCATCGCCAGTTTAATGCCATCCAAGCTATAGAATCCACTACTCTTCATATTCATCCTAAGACGAAACATGTCTTAGACCGCCACCAACAGGTATTTGAAAAACCTAAAGAGCTTCCACCCTCTAGAGGTGAACATGATCATAGCATCCCTTTGGTCCCAGGGGCCCAACTGCCTAATGTGCACCCATATCGATATCCTTTTGCCCAAAAGAATGAAATTGAAAAAAATCATCAAGGAACTCCTTGAAGCAGGGGTTACTCATCCTAGCATCAGTCCTTATTCATCACTAGTGGTCATGGTGCCAAAGAAAGATGGAGAATGGTGCATGTGTCCAAACTTTCGGGCCCTCAACAAGCTCACTTTCAAAGACAAATTCCATATTCTAGTTGTTGATGATCTTCTTGATGAACTACATGGTGCTCAATTCTTTACCAAGCTAGATCTTCGCTCTGGCTTCACCAAATACGCATGAAAGAAGTAGACATTCCCAAGACTGCTTTCCGAACTCATGAAGGCCATTATGTATTCTTGGTCATGCCATTTGGTCTTTGTAATGCTCCATCTACTTTTCAAACCCTCATGAATCACCTGTTGAAACCATATCTCTAAAAATTTGTCCTCATTTTCTTTGATGGCATTCTCATTTACAACATAACCTGGGAAAAACATCTTCAGCATGTAGACCTGATCTTGCAACTGCTCCAGAATCACAAATTATTTGTCAAATTGTCCAAGTTATCTTTTGGCATGGAAGAAGTTGAGTATTTGGGACACATTGTGGGTTGTGAAGGTGTCAGGGTTGATCCCAAAAATATACAGGCAATGCAAGATTGGCCCCAACCAAAAACCTTGAAGAGTTTGAGGGGATTCTTGGGTCTCACTAGCTACTATCACAAATTTGTCCGCAATTATGGTCGCATTACTAGACCCCTCACTAACCTTCTCAAGAAAAATCCATTCATCTGGACTGATGAAGCATAGCAGGTGTTTGTGGCTCTTAAACAGGCCATGTGTTCCACTCCAGTATTGGCACTACCCTACTTCACCAAATCTTTTGTGATTGAATGTGACGCTTCAGGTACTGGTATTGGTGTTGTCTTAATGCACAAAGGTCGACCCTTGGCTTTCACTAGCCAACAACTGAGTGGGAAACATCTAGGTCAATCGACCTATAAGATAGAGATGATGACCATCTTACATGGAGTAGATACCTGGTGACCATACCGATTGGGGCGGCGTTTCCAAATCCACACAGACCATCAAAGCCTCAAATATTTTTTGGACCAACGTCTATCATCACCACAACAAAATAAATGGCTAGCCAAAATTTTGGCATATGATTATGAGATAATTTACAAAAAAGGGTGTGACAATGTAGTAGTGGATGCTTTATTGCGCCAATTTGAGGATGAAAGCCCCCTGCTATCAATCTCTCTTCCCATACTAGATTGGATTGAAGAAGTCCGCAAGGAATGGTTTTCACACCCCTCTCTCCCAAATTATTAATAACTCGAGAGCATATCCTAATTCCTTAGTCAGCTACTCTTGGAAGGATGAGATTCTTTGCTATAAGGATCGAGTAGTTATATCGATGACATCCACCCTTAAAAATTGCATTTTGGCAGAGTTGCACTCATCTCCTACTACAGGGCATGCAAGCTTTCAAAATACTTATGCTCGCACTTGTCATTCTTTCTTTTGGACAGGAAAGAAAAATGGCATTCTTACTTTTGTAGCTGAATGTGATGTGTGTCAAAACCACAAAGGAAAAACTATCAAGTTACTAGGAACCTTACAGCCATTTCCACTCCCTGCCTCCATCTGGATGGATGTTTCTATGGATTTCATTACTGGTCTCCCAAAGTCAGGCAACAAATCTGTCATCATGGTGGTTGTGGACAGACTTTCTAAATATTCTCATTTTTACGCTCTACCCCACCTATTTATCCCCACTTTGATCGCTCAAATTTTCATGGACCAGATCTTCAAACTGCATGGCATGCCAACTTCCATTGTGTCTAATCGTGACCCGACTTTCACCAGCAAATTTTGGCAAGAAATTTTCAAGCTACAAGGCACCCAACTCCAACTAAGTACTGCCAATCATCCCCAAACCGATGATCAAACTGAAGCAGTCAATAACTGTTTGGAGACATACCTAAGGTGCTTCACTTCAGAAAAGTAGCATCAATGGGTACAATGGCTACCTTTAGCTGACTGGTGGTGTGATACTAGCTAGCATGAAGCCACCAAGATGACTCCATATGAAGCAGTGTATGGCCAACTCCCACCTTCACCTATTTCTTATATCCCTAGATGTTATAAGGTGCAAGCAATTGATCAACTCCTACAGAACCGTGTCACCAAGCTAGCTTGTCTCAAAGATGATTTCCATTAAGCTTAGAAGTGAATGAAGCAACAGGCATACCAACAATAGCGAAACTATCCACATCCACCAGAACAAATTACATGTTTACTCAACTCTTAGGTTGAAATGGGGCGGGAAAAACCTTTACAATGTTTTCAGAAAGAAATGTGCTTCCTGAAACACAATCCTAAGGAAATTATGGTGACTTCTATTATATAAAATGAGTATGTAGCAATTGTTGATGAATATGCTTACTTTCCATATAATGCCAAAGCAGTTTGCAGTTGAAGAACCATATGATGTGTTCAAATTAAGATTAATTTCCTCTCTGATAAATTGTACAACTTTCAACAAACAATCTACAAAATAAACAGAATGTATCTCATAGGCGGGAACGTTGTAGAGGAATAAACAGAATGTATCTCATAGGCAGGAACGGTGTAGAGGTTTCTCCTTTAAATGTGCAATTCCTACAACCAGGAACGAAGAATTGTAAGAAAGCTCAGGGAGCCAAAAAAAAATATGTAAATTGGAGCAGCAAGAGCATAAGCAGACACAATTATTGTAGTAGAGCACTGTGAATAAGTATACTGTAAATACGATTAAGAGAAGTTCGTTCATGTGACCTTCGTTGTTGTGAATGATTGCAACCATATAAGCAAACATTGTTGAAAGAAAAGGGATACCAAAAATTAGCTCCACAATTCTACAGACCTTATCAAATACTTCAGCGCATTAGAGTAGTAGCCTACAAGTTGGCCTTGCCACTAACTTCAAAAATTCATCTAGTCTTCTATGTATTATGCCTCAAGAAAGTGGTGAAGAAAAATTGCAGAATTCAAACCAGTCTACCCAAATTGGATGAGGAAGGTTCACTCTGGCTCTCCACAATCAAGGAAGTCCTCGTCAAGTGGAAAGACACCTCTCAAGAAGATGCGACCTGAGAACTAACCACTATTCTTCATCAGTTTCCGCAGCTTCAGCCTTGAGGACAAGGCTGCTTTTGATGGGGGAGAGCATGTTAGGGTCCATCCCTAACCCCTTTATTTATGTAATAAACCCAATAGGTTCGAGTCATAGTCATAGTTAGTTAAAGAGTCAATGAAGCCTATATTAATAATTGTAAGTGGTTGACCTGCATTAAAGAAAGGGACCACAATTAGTTGCAAATGGGCCATAATTAATAAATAAAGTGGTTATAGTCATTAGGTTGTTGAATGTCATTGAGCTATAAATAGTTGTAGTTAGAAAGGAAATATCATTGAGTCTTATTTTGTAATCGAGCTTTGATCTGTTGGAGGTTGCCCCCTCGAAGAGGCAAGTGAACATTGCATTCATCTATGAATAATAAAATACTTGTTGTTTTTCTCATTTTATTCTATGTTTTGGGTTGTATTTCTTCGCATATTTGGTATTCTAGAATTTCTCGCAGGTCAAAATCATAACAGATGCTCTATCTCTTAAACACCTCCTTTTTGCATTGTTTGTGCCACCAACACTGTGTTGCTGCTACTACTGTACTTTTTCACACGAAACTTCCACTGCCATTATTGCATTTGTACTACATCTTCCTCTCAAATGTTGCATCTTTTATGCTTCTAGCACCGCCACTGCTAACACTGCATTTGTACTGCAACTCAGTTGCTAAGAGAAGCAATTGAAAACATCCAAAATTAACTAAACTTAACTATGTTTAGCATAATACTATGAATGTTGGAATTTGATGACTCTACTCTCCGACTCTCTGAATCTTTTGCGTTGTTTTTGACTTCTTCATTATGCCAACTACATTGCTACCAACCTTACTCTACACTGATTAGTCTCTGGTCTCTGACTACTACATTTGTCCTCCAAACAATCCACTACATCATCTGACACTAATTCCATCTCGCTACTGTTGAATCTTGGACTCCCATAGCAAGGAATTGATCCCAGAGGAAGAATCCTCAAGGACCCTACCCACATGTAGTCCTCCTCACTACAGCTCAATATCGCCCCATCTCCCTCCTGGAGATACATGGGCACTCATGGAAAACTCATCTTCGTCAATATTTGTTGGAGCAACCTTAGGATCATGTTTCTCATCCTTATTCTTTTTCTTCGAAGGACACTAGGATGCATAGTGGCCCATCTTGCCACAACTAATACATTTCTCCTTCAAAATGCCCTTCTTCCGCTTCTGCTTCTACTTCCCCTTTGATGCTAGAGTTGTGTTCTCCTCCTCCTCCTTGGCCTTCGTGCCACTCCCATTAAGGTTGAACTTGACTACGTCCCTCCTTAATTCCTCCTATTGAAGATCTGCCCACATCTCCTCCCATGAAGGTAGTATTTCCTTTCCTAATATGCTTTGGACGAAGACTTTCCATTCATCCGAGACTCCATTCAAGGATATCCTCGCCATCGAAGTTGACTGAGGAGTGGACCCCACTACAGCAAGCTGGTCTTTGGTGTCCTAAAGACATTGAAGATAGGAGTTAGCTGCTTCTCCCTTTTGCATCAAAGTCCACTGCAACTTCTGTTCTAGGTACATCTTTTGTTGTTCGGAAGAGCCTTCACACAGAGAAGACAAGGCTTCCCACATCTCTCGGGATGTAACTTTTCCCTGCAAGTGTGAGACCACATGATCTCGAACTCCATTGAGTATGAAAATCTTCGCCTTCCCCTCCTCAGCCTTGTACTTTTTTCTTGATCATTGTCAGCAGGAACAGCTACAACACTTTTGATGTAGGCTTCGAGATCGTACGCCTCCAAAACAACTAAGATTTTGGTCTTCCATATGACATAGTTGGAATCACCTTCCAACTTTTCCTGATCTCTGAGCCCATGCAATGCCATCTCACCCAACTGTTGAACTGAATCCTCTAGTCACTGCTTCGTTCCCTAGCAAATGGGAAATTAGAACTTTTTAGCAAAAAGTTCTCTGAGGAGAAAATTCCCCTTCTATGTGTCTTCTCTCTTTTTAGACGGATTTCTTCTCCGACAGAAAATACGCCCTTCAAGCGTTGCATTGAGGCTCTACATCACTCCATCTGCCTCTGCAAGCTCACGATTCAGAAATCGTACCTCTCTGTCGACTCTCTAAGAGAGAGATTTCCTCGGAATCTCTACTTTCCTAGCAAGGACTGTGCAATCCCTTCAAGGGGATTCTAATTTCTTCCAAATGAAGCTATTGGCCTCTCTACTCAGTGCTGGATCTACTCTTTCCTATTTCAAAATCAATGCTCTGATACCATGTGAAAATTCCTAATCCTCAAGGAACCCTTACTGCAGTAAATCTGAATCTACTTCACCTACTTGATTTTAATTACATTCATCAAGTTATTCTTCTGAATACTGAAGCAAATTACTTCTGCAACCTAAACTACTTAAATTTGATTTGCATGAAACAAGGAAACTAAGCAAAGAACAAGATACATAAGACAATTATTTTTGGACAAAATAGTCCCCAAAAAAACCCAATGTGAGAAAACCGGTGCAGCAGCTCTGAGGGTTTTCTATTATTAAGCAGTAATTCTAAATACAAATGTTGGATGCCCTCCGGCAATCTAGTGACAGAGAAATACAATGACAGAAAATCTGAGTGAGTGTTACCTAACTTCACCCGGCAGATTTTGGCTGATCGGGCAGCAAGACTAGATAATCTCGGTGACTTCTGCGCTGGCCCTGCATAGGCCTATCAGGCTCTTTGTCAACCCTGTTCTCTCACTTCTACCCACTGCATCAGCTTTCTTGGTTGTTCTGACAGTTCTGGATTTTTGCGTGGAACGCAACTTTCTCCTCTGTGTTGGCCCTTTTGGCTCTGCGTCAAGGCTTTGTGGGCCCAGATTTGCCCAACGTCAGTCCTCTTGGTTGTTGTGCTACCTCCACAAGCTTCTCTCTACCTCTCTATCAGTATTCCTGAATTATCCCTGCCCCTTTGTTGCAATATCTCCCCAATATGTTTTCCTCCTGAGACTTCTCACCTCATAAAATTGATTTCCTCAATCTCTTTATGTGTTTCTAACTGAACCCCAAGCCTCCTTCTTATACTTTTCTCGCTGAGGTTAAGTCTCCAATAAATGGCTAAGATTAAAATTTGACTTGATCTGCCTTCTAGATCATTCTTACCCATATTTTGATTAATACCCATTAATATTTTAATTTTCCTAAGTTTACACTTAGGAACCCCATTAAAAATATCAATTATTTTAATAAAATACAATCTGTGTGGAATTTCACCAAACGATTTTTGCGTTCTTTAGAACTCATGTGACTTAACCTCTGCACCAATTCTCAAGGCTTCTAACTTTCGATGCTACCAAAAACTAACACTTCATAGGGATATCAAGTCCAAGAATATACTTTTATATTCAGACTTTGGCATTGCTAAGATTATAGGCTTTGGTGTTGCCAAGATATTGGGAGACTCTACACATTCTCAATCCATGATTTCTACTGTAGGGACTTTTTGATACGTCGCTCTTGGTATGTTGCAATACCAGATATCAAACCCATTTATTTTAATGTTAAGCTTGAATATGAAGAGCCCCAAATCAAACCCCACTCATCTTTACTGTTAAGGATGAATATGAAAATCCCAAAAAAAATAAAAAAATCTCGGTTTTAGATACTAATCCCATGTTTGGATGTTTTTTTTATCTACATTACATGTAATAACTTTAAAATTAAAATAATGTTTTCATATATATATATATAAATATATATATATTAATATATCTGTTATATATTATCCAATGAATTGTTCTCACTTAAATATATTTATTACTGATTTTTTAATTATAAATAATATAATAATAATATTGTTTTCTATTTCATTAAACTCCTTATATAATATACACATAATGATAATTACAGTATTTTATATTTGCCACATCTTAAACATATTCTTCTTATTGATAATTATTTAATCCGAATTAATATATCTCATATAATCTTAATTACAAACTTTAAATATAATATATATTTATTTATACAAATAATAATAGTATTTAAAAATATAGGATTTAGACATTTTCATATAAATAATAATAATATTAGTGGTGTTCAAGGTAGCTTAATTGGTGATTGAAGTGATGTGAAATCATGCAAACTAAAAAATCCAAGGTTCAATCCTTTGGTGGTGACCTTGTCTACCAGACATATTATCTCACACATAATGTAAATTATGTATCAAAATGATTTATCATGATTATCGGCCGTTATTCTTGTCCTTATATGATTATCAAATCATTGACTTACTTAATGGTGCTTAATATTTGTCTCTTCCAAAAGAAGTAATCAAATCATTGACTTACTGCATGGTGCTAGATATTTGCATTGGCTTACTGCATGGTGCTAGATATTTACCTATCTAATATAACAATATAAAAACTTCATGTTTTTTAATGTTTTTGCCAAGTTCTACCAATATTGCAATGTAAAACCCATTCTTTTAATACCACTACTTTATGATAAAAACACAAGGTTTTGTGGATCTGTAAGGCTTGTTCTACACTAGTAATCCCTTTATTTTTCTTGTTGATGCTTTGAGACTATTTAAATTTATCTAATATAACAGTATAAAAACTTCATGCTTTTAAATGGTTTTGCGAAGTTCTTTCAATATAGCATTGTAAAACTGATTCTTTTGATATCACAACTTTATGATAAAAACACAAGTTTTTTGGAATGTGCAGGGTTTTTTCTAGATAATACTCACTCTATTTTTGTTGTGATCACAGAATATGCTTGCTCTGTAAAAGTAAATGAAAAGATTGATGTGTATAGCTTTGGAGTAGTATTATTGGAGCTAATAATAGGTCGAAACGTTGTTGAGATGGAGCTTGATGATAATATCGATGTTGTGAAATGGGTTTGAGGGAAGGTTAATACAAAGGATGGGGTATGGAAGGTTCTTGACTCTAAGATTAGAGAAATATCAGAGGAAGATACGGTTGCAGCATTAACAATAACTCTACTTCGCACCAGTGTGCTCCCTCAATGAAGTCCTTCAATGCGTGAGGTTGTTGAAATGCTTTAGCTTATGAATCCCAATGGATCATCAAAACCAACAATTCTATCATCTAAAAAGCTATCTAAGATTTTCTAACTTCCCCCAAAGTCTTCCAACTAAAATATTAGATGTCTTACCTGGCATAGAGAAGAAATCACACCTCCCCCCGCCCCCAAGTTTCCTATTAAATTTTTGGTGACAATGAATTACAAATTGGATAACTAAATAGTTTCTCCTTACTTAACTAAATTTTATAGCATATATTTAAGTGTGACATTTATTTTTATAGGCATCTAATTCCAATCGTCATAAGACATTATATGTGATGAATTGCATTAGCATATGTATAAATTTGAGGCTTACTTAATACATAATTCCAAAGTGAGATATTTTATTATCTAGTGTGTTTTCCAAATCTTGATTTGTAGCTTTAACTCATAATGGCATAAGGAATGACCCAGGATATTCCCTAGATATCACTAATAATGACACCATTATAATTGCAATGCATGGTATATATATTAAATATCAAAGAGGCCTTCTTGTAAAATCAAGAGAGGGTTTGCTTTTACCAAAATGAAAAAGTAAGCACATGTAGTATCAATTGATGAGCAACTTAATTTAAGAATTATGTAATGTAAATGAATGATGACATGGATAGTCAATGGTCATGAACTAGTGTTTTAATAGAAACATGATCAAATTGTTAATAAAACTAAAATGATGGGTTAATCTAAGAAAGCTATTTTCATCTAAGAACATGTCTAAAATTAGTTAATAGTACAATGTTATTTTTAACGTTCCAAGTGATTTACACGAAGGTAAATTAAATCTTATATCAAATAATGTAATTCCAAACACTAATAAATATAATCATATGGTTGTAGATAAATGAAGTGAGTTTTTCTATAATCTGTTAATATTTCATTTTTCTTTCATTATTGACTTTAGAAATTGGAGATTTTGGTAGCCCTTGTACTCGTGTATTTAGTAGTGGGATTTGTTTGTGACAAGATGATATTCCCAAATATTTTATATCTTCAGTGTACCTTTGCACCTTTAGGGACAATTGCTAGTTTTACTTCTTATGATATGATATAAAGATATAATTATGCCGAAGGCGTTTTTTAAGGGAGTGGTTCACTGCAAGGCTTTGTATGTCCATAGCCACTTACAGGTTTCTAAGTGCCCTCTGTCTAAAACCGCTTACTGCTAATGGTTGATGAAGTAACATCATAAAACCACTAGGAATTAAGCAGTTTCAATCTGCTTTGTCTATCCATCTGTGTGCATAAGGCGGTGCATTAAAGGTGGTACTTTATTAGACTTGCCACATATCCACACCACAAGTGATGAATCTTTGAGAAATAACATTGGAGAATTACTCGACCCTTCAATGAAAATCTCCTTGACACACTCATTCTACTCCAACGCAGACATGATTAGGCCCTGCAAATTTGATTTCTCTACTAGCCATGGAGTAATTTCAAAATTAACCTCTCATTGTAAGGACTCTAGACACCACATATCTCCACAATGGTATGATATTGTCCACTTTGGGCCTAAGCCCTCATGGATTTGCTTTTGGACTTACCCCCAAAAGGCCTCATACCAATGGAGATTTTTGTCCATCCTTATATATACATGATTCTCCCCACTTCTAGTCAATGTGGGACTTTGGTCGTATACCCAACAATCCTCCCCTCGAACAAAGGACCATTGAGCCTCCCCTCAAACGATTATCCATCCGTCCACTCTCTACCAACCAGGATTCTCCGCTCCAATGCGTTGGAAGCACACGCCTTACATGGAGCACCACCTGCCTCGAGAGCTTGCTCTATCCCAGGTCAACTTCTCTTCACCGTGTTGGGACCAGGACACGTCCATGAAGAATTCGGAGCACATTGCCTGTCTAACCGAGCTCATCCACGGATCCCATCGTGATATTACCGGGGCCCACCACCTTCGTTCGGCATTCCGAGGATTCATCCACTTGGCTAACTTCGGGGCATGGCTTTGATACCACTTGTAAGGACTCTGGACACCACATATCTCCACAATGGTATGATATTGTCCACTTTGGGCCTAATCCCTCATGGATTTGCTTTTTTGGGCTTTACCCCCAAAAGGCCTCAAACCAATGGAGATATTTGTCCATCCTTATATACCCATGATCCTCCCCACTTCTAGTCAATGTGGGACTTTAGTCATATACCCAACACAAAATAGGTCAAGATGTTGTAGAACGAATAGTTATTATATATGTAAAATTTCTATAATAGTTTCGAGGGAAAATAATACAATTCCCTCTAAAAAAACGTCATCTTTTTTATTCTCTAGAGGAAGAACAAATGGTGTTTGGCCACCATAGTGAAGTTGTGTTGAGAAAATATGGTCAAATAAACCCTCATTTGTGAACCTTATACATATTAAAGGAAATGGGGTAATAGGGGGGGATAAATAAAATGTTGTAGGATCAATTCCTTCACTAAAGGATGTGTAAGGGTTCAATTGCTAAGTTTATGGTTCAAGGAATGGATTACATTACATACCTATCTTATCATCAACACAATAGACAATTACTACTTCATGGCCCTTTCTTGTCCAACATCTCAACATGTCTGGGCACAAGTCCTTTAGATACTTAAGATAGCACATACATGGATTGGGGAAGATACGAATATGGCCTGGAACAATTGGTGGAACATTGCATCACCCCTGAAAGCTTGGAACTTACCTCTGTTAGTGTCCTGGCACATTTGGATGTGCAGGAACAACATTATTTTTCAGGGGAAACAAAATCATCTGGGCTCAGATTACTCCAAAGATATGTAAGAGTTCCCTCAAAACCCTGAAGGAGACATAGCCTACTCGAACAAGGCACATTACTCTTGAAGTCATTGATAGAGGGAAACCCTCGACCTATTTCGACGGTGTAGCCCAAGAATAGGGTTGTGGCGGAGGCATCATCTTTCATATATCTGAATCACATTACTTCCATATCAGCTGGGGGTTGGGAAATGGCACTAACAACTTTGTGGAACTCATGACCCTCATCCATCTGTTACATTTTGCTACATCCAAAAATTGCAGACAACTACAAATATTTGGGGACTCTATGATGGTCATCATCTGGTTTAATTGCACTTCTACATGCCATGCATATTCACTCAGAACAATAATGGATGATGTTTTATTTATAAAATCACAATTTGATCTTGTTTCTTGCATTCATATCTATAGGGAACATAATGCAGATGTAGACAGATTATCAAAAGAGGCAACGAATCATCCTCGAGGAGAATGGTTGATGAGAGAGCACACCCCTGCACAAGTCTATTAGTACTACCATAGACCATATATAGACCAAGATTTTTAGAGGGCAGACAGGCCCTAGTTACAACACTTTTTTGTTAATATTTATGAACAAATTTTTATGGATATGTAAATATATATGTATATGAACCTCTATCAGTACACCTGATCAGGGGATTTTTGTAAGTTTTTATGTGTTTTTTATCAATTCTACAACATTTCACAGATGACCACAATCACTTTACAACATATGCCAAGGGCATTTACAACATGTAATTTTCTTGATAATGGAAATTACGATTTTTCTTTCCCGGAAAAAAAAACACCTCAAAAATCAGTACTTAAAAACTATAAAAGATATATTTTTATTCAATTGCATGACTTAACAATTTGAGTTTTGCATGGTCTATGAAACTATTCTTTTGATAGTCATGTGAGTCTACCTAACACAAAGACTCAACCACCTTTGGTGAATTAAAGGAAAACAACCCACCTAAGGTACTCTAGGAGTAAGGTATAGACCGGTCTCAAACTCTGCCACCGTTAAAGACCACTCCTATGGTAGCTCCATGTCTTCTCAAGAATACAAAGTTACAATTCAAATTTGATCTA
>APFE030226907.1:144391-220966 GCA_000404065.3 Pinus taeda | reverse complement strand
CTTTTCTTACCTCAAGCTAGCCATCAAACATATGAATGGAGTGACCTTGCTGGCGGATGTGGACCAAGGACAGCAAGTTTCTCTTGAGCTGTGGGAGATATAGAACATGATCTAAAAGAAAGTCTGAGAGACCAGGCAGTTTAAGCCTGATTGTGCCAAGCCCTGATGGCTTGATTTTTGACTAATCTACAAAGTATACTACTCCATCAAAATTGTCAGTGAAATCCTCAAAAAAATCTTTTCTATGAGTCATGTGACAGGTTGCTCCTAAATCAAGCAACCAATCATTTTTCCAGGAAGCAAGTGAAGTATTAAACAAATCTTCATGTACTCCAATGTTACATTGTGCCTCAACATAGTGAGCAGATTCAGGTGCTTTACCTTTGTCTGTATCATCAGTTTTACCTTTCTGTTGGTTTCTCCTCTGCCCAATTTTGTCCCATGGTAGCTTGTGTTGAGCCTCAAACCTGCACCTTCCTATACACCCTCTTAGCCTTCTTTCTCCTCTCACTTCATTCACCCAGTTGTTAAATCATTGCATTATAGTCTAAAAAGGACTGTTTATATGGTTTTCTCACTATACTTATGACTGTTGTTTGGTTTAGTTTTTTTGTTCAGGATTCTGCAGCTATTTTGTTAAAAGTTGTGCTCCAGGTGTCCTCTGAAAATACGAGCTACATGGGCAAGCTCCAGGTGGTGGATACATGGAACGTGTCCATTCAAATCAGCCAAATCATCCATGAGAGGCCGCGGTCAACCAAAGTCAAAGACAAGGCCAGCCAAAGAGTTTAGCAGTGGCACGTCACTGTTTTGGGCACGTGAATGATACGTGGCATAGTCCTTAGCTCACGAAGGCACCAGCACACCTGGAGATCGTTCCTGAGCCCTGAATCTAATAGCCAACCACTCCGAAGATTTAAGAAACATGATGACAGTTACACTAGATCTCGGCTGAAGAGATCTACGTGTCTTTAGCAACGTAGTTAATAGCGTAGAAGTTGTTAGTTATCTTTAGTATTTTGGCATTATAAATAACACGTCGTTGAACACTGTGAAAAAGATTTTTGGATATGTATGAATCCTGAACTGTTTATGTAATTCCGCACTGCTGGTTATCTTATCACCTCACTATTTTATATGCTGCTGTTTAATACATGAGAATACTTTTCTGAGTTCAACCGTGTGATTATTTGTTGATTGGCTAAAGTGGCAGAGGGCCCCTGCACGCTGAAGCCTTGTAAAGTTTTTATTTAGCTTTATTATGTTTTTGTTTTTCTCATTAGTTTGTACATAATATACTGTTTTATGTTTCTATTGATTATATCTTCACCTTTGTTTTCTTAGAGCTGTAAACTGATCAGTGCTTTTCTGCAGGTTTTCTTAGGCAGCCCGAGCAATTTTTCATCTTTTTGATAACTTTTGGCATATGAGATCATCTTGTCCTTCCTGCTAACTTTCATTTTCTGAAGTTTAAATTCAGCATTGTCCTTTTTAAGTTGTGAATTGCTTATTTCTTTTTCTGCTATTTAGATATCATACTGCTCATCAATTTATGGTTTCTTTCTATGGTCAAGCAACTATATCAGCAAGAAATCAGAATATTACTAACCGTAGTGTGATTTAGTTATCATATTGCTTACTCATGGTTGCTTTCCACAAGGTAGATTGAGCTGAATGGTAAAGGACTAGAAGAGTTCAAGTAGTGTGATTAGTTTCTTTTATGCAATTTACTTTCTTGTTATTTAGATATCATATTGCTTGACATGTTCATGATTACTTCCCCAAGGTAGATTGAGCTGAAGGGTAAAGGATTTGAAGAATACAAGTAGTGTGATTAGTTTCTTTTATGCAATTTACTTTTTTTTTGCCATTTGTATATCATGTTGCTTGACTTGTTCATGATTACTTCCCACAAGGTAGATTGAGCCGAAGGGTAAAGGATCTGAAAAAGTTAAAGTAGTGTGAATTAGTTGCTTTGCTTTAAGTTTGAGTTGTTTTTAGTCTTTACTTTCTTTTCATTTCAGCAGCAAGGATACTGGGCCATTGCCATTAGTTCACTATTTGATGCATTTATTTTCTCTTAAGAATATATTTCATTTTAGTTATTGTAAAGCTTTCTTTTGAGCACTTTCAAGTTTAGAAACCATCACCGTCTACACTCCATACTTCACTTTCATTCTCACCATCACACATTAAAGAAAAATAAATCCAAAAACAAACTAAAAAGCTTAAAACGACAAAAGCCTAAGGAAATAGTTATCTAGTACATATAGTACACTTCACTTCGTCAGTTTACGAACCCCGGGTTGACATTTTAAATAGCAATTTAGATCACACTAAATTGACCAAACAGAACTTATCAAATAAACTGACAAAAATGGAGCTAGAAAATAAAAAAACTCAACAAAATAACTTCTCGGTTGCTAATCGAGGTTTCAATCCCCAATATAGAAGGCCTCCCCTATAGATATTGCAAAGGGAGAGGAAATAACAGCAAGACCACATCTGTCCTCCATTATATATAGAAGATGATCTTAAGGAGAAGATACAAGATCCCAACAAAGTTCAGGGGTACCTGTATTCCTCTTTCTCTGATGAACAACAAGAAGTCAGAACGTATGAAGAAGAGGAGGGTGATATTGATGCAACGTTGAACGATGGTGAGATTGATGATTACTGCAAGCAGTTCGTTGATTTCATGCAGGCTTCGCTGCATAAGATATACGATCTTCGGTCATCTAGAAAGAGATCGAGGAGACAAGACCAAAATTAAGGCACTTCCTCCCAAGAGATTCCTAAGCCAGTTAATAAGGGGAAGGGGCCTTTAGAGCCAATTATTCAAAAAAATTAGTCCTAAGGTCCAAATTTCCATAAGCCCAAAGCCCTCAAAGAAGAGAAATCACCTCCCCCTTCTAGGCCCGTCTATGAAAAGCAAAAGGAGCCGGTAGAAGTTAGCACTGCAAAAAAAAGCCCTACCATATTTAATCTTCAAAAAGAGCTTGAGAAAGTCAAGATCCCAATTCCGTTATCTGAGCTCTTGAAAGAACCCACCTATAAGGCCCAAGTTTCTTAGTTCATGTTTTCATCTACGTCAGTCCAACCACCTGATAACCTCCAAGAAGAAAGGCCAATGGTCATCTTTGGACCCCATATTGAAGAAGAATATCCCTCCACAACACCCTTTTATGTTACTCTAGTAGTACATGACCTCCTGTTCCATAATTGCATGTTGGACTCAGGCGCTTCTCATAATTTGATGCCACTGTCAGTAATGGAGCAAGTAGGTTTGGAGATAACCAGACCATACAAATATATCTACTCTTTTGACTCTAATAGGGTAAAGTGCTTCGGTATGATAAAGGACTTGGTGGTGAATTTGGCCTAGATCCCAATAAAAAGTGTAGTGATGGACATTATAGTAGATGATATCCCTGCAACATTCAATATGCTTTTTTCCAGATCTTGGGGATCAAATATCTGAGATTCCATCAAGATAGATCTTACCTATGTTGCCATCCCTATCTTTGGTGGAGAAGAAAGGCAACTGTATAGGGAATCAAGATTCGTTAAAACAACCACGAACGTTGATTTCCTAAATAATGATCATGTGTATGGGAAAGAAAGGGATCTCTCTTGCTTAATGCTAGAAGAAGATGATTTTATTTTAGAAGAAACACAGGTACAAACTACAGCCAAATTAGATAAGCAACTCAGAGATTGCAGCAAAGTCTGGAAGTTGTATTTTGTTGGTGCAAATTCTAAGGAAGGAAATGGAGCAGGAGTGTTGTTGATATCTCCATAGGGTAGCTTGATTCCCCTCTCATTCAAATACGAATTTGAGGCAACTAATAATGTGGCAGAGTATGAGGCATTACTACCAGGCCTGCAAGCAACAAGGAATTTGAACATTGAATGTTTGACTCTGTTTGGAGACTCAGAATTGCTGGTAAAGAAAATTAAGAACCAATGTCAAACTAAGCACCCCAGGCTAAGGGATTACAGAAATTAGGTTTGGGATTCAATTGACAAATTCTTCCTAGCTTTTAATGTCAAATTCTTACCCATGGAAGGAAATCGAATGGTCGACTCCTTGGCTATAGCTGCCAATAATTTTGAGCCACCACAAAATCCACTTACCAGATATGAAGTCGAAGTTAGGTACAGACCCTCAGTGACTGATAATGTGAGACATGGGCAGGTGTTCGAAGATGATGAACAAATCAAGCGTTTCATGGAATTCAATGCGGAATTCTCGAATTTTGCGATCGGCCAAGAAGAAGAAGAAGTAACAGAGGAACAGTCAACCACCTGGGAGGAAACTATCGTAGGGCATATAGTTTTGCAGCTAAAGGGAAACGTCATTCCCCGTGGCGTAGTTCCTTTGGAGATATTATTCAAATCCAACAGCATGGCTTCAAAACCTACTGAATAGAGAGTTGATGAACAGGTGGAGGATTGCAACATCGGCTCAGAGAATGAACCGTTGATGATCTAGTTGTGAAAATGAATCCCTCATTAATATAAACAAAGGTACTTAAATCTCTTTAAAACCTATAAACATGTATTTTCTTGGTCATATGATGATTTAAAGACTTTTGATACAAATGTTATTCAACATAAGATTCCCTTAAATAATGGAATGAAGCCTTGTAAGTAGAAACTCATACAGATCAATCCCCTTTTACTCCCATCCATCGAGAAGGAAGTGAGGAAGTTACTTCAGGCCAAGATCATTGTACCATTGAGGTACTCAAAGTGGGTGGAAAACCTAGTTCCTGTCAGGAAAAAGAATGGATAAATAACACTGTGTGTGGATTTTATAAACCTCAACAGAGCTTCATTAAAAGACAATACCCATTGCCAAAAATGGATTATATATTACAGAATGTAGTGGGATAAGCACGGATGTCCATGGTGGATGGATTTTTAGGGTATAATTAGGTAGCAATGCAACCCAATGATCAGAAGCAAACCACATTCACTACACCATGGGGGACCTTCATGTATGCAAGAATGTTATTTGGCCTTATATATCCAGGAGAAACCTTCCAGAGGGCAATGGATATAGCATTCGTGGGAGAACATGACAAATTCATAGTGGTCTACTTGGATGATATCATATTTTTCTCTAAAACAGATGAGAAGCATATTGAACATTTGAAACTCACTTTTGAGAAATGTAGGAAGTATGGCATGTCTCTAAATCCGAAGAAATCTCAGTTCACTCTGAGCGAAGGTAAGTTCTTAGGGCATATAGTAACACAGGAGGGGGTGAAGATCGATCCTAAGCATGTGGAATTCATCAACCACATTTCCCTACCTAGAAATAAAAAGGAGGTCCAAGTGTTCTTGGGAAGGATTAACTTATTGAGGAGATTTATACCCAATTATGTAGAGATAGTAAAAGGTATCATGGAGATGTTGAATAAGGAGAACGAAGTAAAGTGGAGCCCAGTTTCCCGGGAATCCTTCTCTAGGAGCAAGAGAGTTTTTGTAGAGGCTCCTATGTTAGTCAACCCAGATTATTCAATACCATTTTACATTGTTTCTTTTGCTCCCCCTCATACTATAGTCGTCGTGTTATTGCATAAGAATAATGAAGTTCACGAGCAGCCCATAGCCTTCTTCAGCCATGTATTGTGGGAGGCTGAATTGAAATATAATATCTTGGAAAAATAGGTTTATGCCTTGGTCAAAGCTTTGAAGGCCTTCATATTTTGTGTTTTACATTCTAACATTGTAGCTTATGTTCCAACAATGGTTGTTAAAAACATCTAGGTGCAAGGGGACAATGATGGAAATAGAGGTAAGTGGAATTCCAAAATCCAAGAGTACAACATGGATATCAAGCCCACTAAACTAATCAAAGGATAGGGATTGGAAAAACTCTTATTAGAGTCTAATTTCTAGGCCTTGGGGATTAACCTATTAATAGAAGAAGATGAAGAGGGGACACAACAACCGATGATCAAGACATCGATCCAAAAAATTCACATCAAATATGAAACATCTGCCTGGTATAAGGATGCCATCCACTATCTTCTATTCTTGAGGTGCCCAGTAAAGATGGATAAATCCAAGTAGAAACAGAAACTCAAAGGGTACTTGATGGTTTCCATAATGGTGTTTTTGGGGGACACTATAATTGGAAGACCATTGCACACAAGATACTGAAAGCATGATTCTGTTGGCCTAAACTATTTGGAGAAGTTCACTCTTATGTTTGGGCATGCTAGTAATATCAAATGCTCGTTGAGAAGCAGAAATTAGCCCTAGTCCCCTTAATCACTATTTGTATAGAAGAGTCTTTCAAGAAATGGGGACTGGACTTTATTAGAGAGATACACCCCCTTCTAGCAACCAACACAAATGGATACTCACAGCCATAGACTATTTCACTAAATGGGTGGAAGCAATCCCAGCTCGAAATGCAACTAACACTATGGTCATAAAACTTTTGGAGGAAAATATCCTAGCTAGGTTTGGGTGTCCTGTGAAAATTGTGATTGATAACACTTAGGCTTTCAAGTCTGTAAAATTTATCAACTTTTGTCAGAAATTCAACATTGCAATTGGTCATTGGACTAGCTGAGTCTTCCAACAAAATGGTAGTGAGGATCCTAAAGAAAACGATTGCAAAAAGCCAGAGAAATTGGGACTCCTAATTAAAATTTTCCCTATGAGCTAATAGGGTCACTCCTAAAATATCCACGAGGAAATCTCCTTTTGAATTGGTCTATGGGAAAGCAGTTATATTCCCTATATAGCTTGTTATGTCGGTCGCCAAGATATTACAAGATGTGGAAGAAGAGCCAACCTTCGTGACTCAAAGGATAAATCAGTTAGTTGAGCTCCACGAGAATAGAGGGCAAGTAAACCATAGGTTAATAAACTATGAGCAGAAAATGAAATCTTTGTTCGAAAAGAAGGCTAAAGACAGACCACTCCAGCTAGAATATCTAGTTTTGAGGTGGGATGTGAGAAGAGAAGACAAAGGGAAACATTACAAATTTGATCCCTTATGGTTCGGACCCTTCAAGATTGCTTAGACAAAGGAAAACAATACTTTGTTGGTGGAAAACTTGAAGGGTGAAATGCTTGAGCTGCCTGTAAATGGGAAATTCCTCAAGCTTTACTTCCAGCGCTAAGAGGTCCATTTCTCACCCATTGTGCATACTAGTGATCCATTGTAAAATATCAGTAATACTTTCAGTTCTTTATGTTTATGTTTTTATTTTTATATACTTGAATAAAATGACTCCATGCCCAATGGATAAAGATCTCATCTTCTAATGTAACATAACTGTATAGTTGATGATTGTACACGTTGCATAATGTTGAATTGTTAGTATAGGTGACAACACAAAGGCACTGTGTTCAATGATTGTCTAAAAGAAAATTGCTTGAATTTCAGTAATTCTGACATATACAATGATCCTCATGTTTTTCATAAACATTTGTCACCACCATAGATCTGTTCGAGCCTTATATCTATCGAGTACCTGGGAATTAGAATTTGTTGTGTCATGAAATCCTCCATTTGTAAAATATAATTAAAAATGCATTTCTACCTACAGAATTTGCACATTCTTCTCAACTAACAGTGATGGATTGGATCCACAGCTCCACCATTTTGTCGATTAGTGCTTCTATTATTTGGAAAGCAATTTTCCCATTCCCTTTATCTAATTAAGAATGAGCTAGCATGGAAAATAGGAAAAGGTGATCAGGCGATAATTGGCACGGATGCTTGGGGCGAATGTGGGAACGCTCACATACTTCCAAGGAATCTCTGTACTCATCTCTCTAGAGTTGGAATCACCCATATTGCGAAGATTGCAATCGCTGAACAGGACCAATGGCTACCACAGCGTTGGATGGATCATAGGGCGCTAAATATCTCAGATAGATGGAATGAGGACTGGCAACGTTTCATTGGTGCCCTTGCGGAAGCCAATGTCAGGATCAATGACCAGCAAGATGTTCTCATTTGGGCCTCAGATCTCCATGGCAGATATACCCCAAAAGCTGGTTATGTGACTTCTATGGAAGCCCAAGAAAATGGCGATATGTGGCGCCATCTCTAGAAATTAAAAGCCCCCCCAAAGTCCAGATTGTTTATGTGGTGTACACTCGTGACGAAGGCCCCAACTGAGCAAAATCTTACGGGCATGGGGATTCCATGGGCCTTCCAGATGTTGTTTATGCAAACTACATGAGGAAAACACAAACCACTTGTTTCTCACGTGTCCTGTGACAACACTCTTCTAGTCAAGGATTACTACTAGTCTGAATATGCCAATAGTTTGGTCTGGTCAAAATGTTGGGGATGCTTGGCACAAATGGTGGTTTGGAGCACAAACTCACAAAACTAGGAACTTCCCGATGATCATATGTTCAGGGATATGGATCAACAGGAACAAAACTATATTTATGGACACCTCGATAAATTGGGACACCTCCTGTTCAAAGCTGCCAGCCATTTATAATTTGATATCTGATCCAGATAGCGAACCACCCTGGGCCATCATCCCAGAATGCATTGATACCAGTTATCCCTGGGGAAGTTTTGATGGCTCGACACAGGCCGAGGGCTGTGGGGGGTGGGGGGGCTGTATTGCATATCAACAACTTTGTGTCCTACAGAATACAATTTGGCCTAGGCAGGGGCATCAACAATTATGCAAAACTTAATAGTCTAAAACACCTCTTCCTTTTTGCAAGAGAACTAACTTGCCAAAAGATTCAGATATTTGGGGATTCACAGCTTATCATAAACTGGATAAACAATGTACATCACTGTCACTTGCACACACTCAGAGACATGTTGGTTGATATCATTACTCTAAAGTCACAATTTGATTCTTTTGCATGCTCACACATATACAAGGAAAGGAATGAGATCGTTGATCATCTTCCCAAAGCGGTCGCGTAGCTGAACAGAGGACAATGGAAAATTCAGGAATTTAGGGAGGGCATCTTCTACCATTTCTTCCACCGACCGTTCATGGAGATGAACGGTCTCCTCACTGAATGATCTTTTTGATCATTCAATTTTTGGCTCTTAGGCTCTATGTTTATAGACTTCAGTTTTTTACTTGTTGCTTTACTTATGGGGACTGAGACTCAGTCTTTTGTTTATTATGGTGGACATATAATACCTGGACTACTATGATGTTTATTTTCAGTAACAACTATTGATGTAATTTTGTATACAATTTCCTACATCAGCTAAACTACTCCTCAATGGATGCATCTCATACATGCAGCATTATACAACATGTAATTTTCTTAATATATTAATGAAATTTGCGCTTTTTCCTTGGAAAAAAATAAAAGAAGTTAATAATGGTGGGAAACACTAAGTCAATGTGGTGAACATGATTGAACACACAACCTTGGTTAGAGCGTTGAGCTAATAATGTTAAGGTTGTAGGTTCAATACTTACATAGGAAAATGAAGAGTGTACTCTGTATGTACGATTTTTTGGAGTTGACGTGATTGGGCTATGGATGGTGATACATACACGCCATAACATGTATGAGATATCGTCGACAACTTTTCTCAACTTTCTGATGTCTACCAGAACAAGTTCTAATACGGTCCAACATCGCCATCAAGGAAGGTGCTCAGTTTCCATAGTCTTGCCTCGACCACTCAATTAAAGCATGGATCAACTACCAAAGGTAGTCTGTCCCATTTGAAATTCAAATTTTGAATTTTCAACATGCCACATAGAGCACCACATGAATACATACTACGCCATCTCCAATAGTTGTATTTGTCCATAATAATCTTGTAAATTTCAATTAGACAGTAAGAAGTCTCATAATCCATCCACATGGACGACCCTTGGCCATAGATTATCTATATAGTATTTATGTCAAGACAGGAGTAGAGGATGGTTGGATGAAATTCCCTGCATTACCACGATTCTAAATCTCAATCGTGCCATTTTGCTTCCACCTATCAAAATCGACATGACTCGTGGCATTGTTGCATTCTAGGGTGAGGTGAAGGACTCATATAATGAATTTGCAGATTATCCACGCTAGTTATTGATAGAAGATGGCTAATTACCATCAGCATCACGTCATCTTACCTTTTCCTGCTACTGCTGAATAATGCACAATGATATGTCATGTTTTGTTATGGGTGCCCTGCATGTTTGAAGCACAGTGAAGAGGTCTGGGAGGGATTTAATTTTGCCAATTTCTGGTTCGATGGAAGATGCAGCTAGGCAAGTTATTGTTTTGGCTATTCAAATATGCAAGTTTAGTTCAATTTTATGGTAGCAAACATTCATCCAAGGTTGGTTATTTATTGCCTATTGGAGTGGTTGGGTAGCAAGATCATAATAGTATTTTGAGTGGGTGGTATGCATCTTTTGTGATGCAATTAGCAACTCGACTTATATCAGGAATTTCATTTTTTGTTTATTGTTATTTTTAGATGACAGTCATCAGTGGCATTGAAAAGTGGCTAATGAGAGTGGGATGCCCACACCCAATCACGTCAGCTCCCCTACTACTTCCAATGGGTTCGATATCCATCAATTGAATCAGACGTGGTCACAATTTGGAGTTATTCCTGGGCAAGGATTTGGTAATATTGTCTTACAAGTTAATCAAGGTTGGAATCCATGGGCACTAACGCCATATCCAAAATGGATTGAACCAAATCTTAGTGGAAATCATGTTATTGATAATTATCATAACATGAATCCAATGTCTTTTAATATGTATCACTACGACGTTCCGAGAGTCGTGTGTTATGAGTGGGAACAACCAACTGAAGAATATGGTTATACACATGGAGTCCAAGCAAGTTTGGATTCTTCTCAATCATTGTTGACTCAATTTGTGGAAGAAGGCAGCCGTCAGGCTCGTCAAATCAATCTCAATTTCAAAATCAACAACAAGATTAGGATTGTTTTAATTAAAATTATTTAACATAAAGTAGACAAATATTTTAATTTTTCTATTAAATATAAATCAAAATGAGGTTAAGTTCATAGTAATCAAATATCATAACATATAGGATCTAACTAAGTATAAGTCTGAAATTTAATAGCTATTTCGAATACAAAACAAATCTAATTGATTTCCCTAATCCTGTTGTTGAATTTGAGATTGAGATTGATCTAACGAGGCCGAACGACTACCTTCTTCCATAAACTGAGTCAACAACGATTGAGAGGAATTTGAACTTGCTTGGACTCCATGTGTATAACAATGTCCTTCAGTTGGTTGTTCCCACTCATAACACAATTTCTTGAACATCGTAGTGATACATATTAAAAGACATTGGATTCATGTTACGATAATTATCAATAGCATGATTTCCACTAAAATTTGGTTTAGTCCAATTTGGATATGGCGTTAGCGCCCATGGATTCCAAGCCTGATTAACTTTGACGACAGGATTGCCAAGTCCTTGCCCAGGGATAACGTCAAACTGTGATCCCGTCTGATTCAATTCATGGATATCGAACCCATTGGCAGTAGTAGGGGATTTGACACAGTTGGGTGTGGGCATTCGACTCTCGTTGGCCACTTTGCAATACAACTGATGAATATCATCTAACAATAACAATAAACAAAAATTGAAATCCCTGATATAGAATCAGGTTGCTAATTTCATCACAAAAGATGCATACCACCCATTCAGAATACTATTACAGCCCTACTACCCAACCACTCCAATAGGAAATAAATAATCAACTTTGGATGAGTGATGGGTATCGAACCTATTGACAGTAGTAGGGGATTTGACATGACTGGGCGTGGGCATCCAATTCTCGTTGGCGACTTTGCAATACAACTAATGACCATCATCTAACAATAACAATAAACAAAAATTGAAATCCCTGATACAGAATTGGGTTGCTAATTTCATCACAAAAGATGCATACCACCAATTCAGAGTACTATTACAGCCCTACTACCCAACCACTCCAATAGGAAATAAAAAACCATCTTTGGATGAGTGATTGTTATGAGAAAATTGAACTAAAATAACATATTTGAGTAGCCAAAACAGTAACTTTCCTAGCTGCATCTTCCACTGAACAAAAAAAATTAGCAAAATTAAATCCCTCTCAGACCTCTTCGCCCTGCTTCAAACATGTATGGCACCCATAACAAAACATGACATATCACTGTGCACTATTCAGCAGTAGCAAGAAAAGATAAGATGAAGTGATGTCCATGGTAATTAGCCATCTTCTGCCCATAGCTAGTGTGGACAATCTGCAAATTTGTTATACGAGTCCTTCCCAACTTGTGAACCCCTGCAAAAATAATCCAACCAATACCATTAAAACCCATCATTACAACAGACATACATAAACATATATTTATCATGCAAGGGATCAGAGGGACTAAAACCAGAAATGTCAATTCTCACCCTGGAATGGAAAAATTCCACGAGCCATGTCAATTCTAATAGATGGAAGCAAAAGGTAACAGTTGAGATTTAAAATCATCGTGGTAAGGCAGGTAATTTCATCCAGTCATCCCCTGCTCCTACCTTGACAGAAATATTGTATGAATAATCTATGGCCAAGGGTCATCCACGTTGATGGATTCTGAGACTTTTTACCGTCTAATTGAAATTTACAAGATTATTATGGATAGCTACAGCTATTGGAGATGGCGTAATTTGTATTCATGTGCTGCTTTGCATGGCATGTTGAAAATTCAAAATTTGGATTTCAAATGGGACGAACTGCTCTTGGTAGTTGATCCATGCTTTTAATTAGGTGGTCTGGGCAAGGCTGTTGCAATTGAGTACCTTCCTTGATGGCGATGGTGGACCGCATCAGACCCTGTTTTGGCAATCATTAGAAAGTTGGGCAAAGTTGTCAGCAATCTCATACATGCTATGGCATATATGTATCACCATCCATAGCCCTATCATGTGAACTCCAAAAAATCACACATGCAAACTACGCTCTTCATTTTCCTATCTAGGTATTGAACTTACAACCTTCACATTAATAGCACGACGCTCTAAACAAGGTCGTGTGTTCAATCATGTTTAGCACATTGACTTAGTATTTCCCACCATTATTAATTTATTATCATCTAATCATCCACTTAACTTAAACGTGTTGTCTAATGAACAAACAATTTCACTGTGAAGGTGGATTTCTTGTTGGAATTTTGCATTTTTTTTCAAAGAAATCTAAACGTGTGTTTAAATTAGTTCTTAATGGTAGAAATGAATTCAACACCATCAAAAACGGTGGAGCACCCAAAATCCCAATATAATTCAAATTTTCAGAAATTTTAGTCAAATTTAATCAAAATCATGCTCCATTTTTCATTATTTTCTAGACGAAAACATCACTTCTTTAAACTAATCTGCACTGAAAATAATGTTGCTAATCCTTTTGTGATGTAGCATTAGTGCCTAATGTTTAAAAAAAACAAAATTTACCATTTTCAAATCCAAGTTAATCATTTTAATTATATTTTTTATAAACATAATAAATCAATATTTAAAAATTATTCCCTTACTGCCATTAAAATACAATAAATTTAAATATTATTAAATTAAAAAAAACACTAAAAATAATTTATAAAAATAAATATGTAATATAGAAAGAATAATTTATTATGATTGTTTCCTACAAAATTGTGACAAATTCCTTTTTTGATCGAAGGGGATTCGGTGATGTCTCATCTAGTTGCATAATTTATTTGTATGGCCCTCTTTAAGTTCATGAAATTTAAATAAATTTGTTTATATGTCACATCTTTTTACTTCTAATGATATGATATAAAGATATAATTACGCCGAAGGCCTTTTTTTAAGGGGGTGGTTCACTACAAGGTTTCGTCTGTCCATAGCCACTTACAGGTTGTCAAGTGTCCTCGGTCTAAAACCACTTACTGCCCATCGTTGATGAAGCGACATCAAAAAACCACTACGAATTAAGCAGTTTCAATCTGACATGTCCGTCCATCTGTGCGCACTGCAGGCCGTACTTTATTAGACTTGCCACCTATCCACGCCACAAGCGACGAATCTCTAAGCAAGCTCGTTGGGGAATGATTCGACCCTTCAATGAAAATCTCCTTCCTCGGCACACTCATTTTACTCCAACGCAGACATGATTAAGTCCTGCGACTTTGATTTCTCTACTGGCCATGAAGTCATTTCCAAATCAGCCTCTGATTTGATCCAAATTTTCGATTCTTACCTCCGGTCGACTGTGTTTCCAACATCTCCTTTGTTTTTGGCAGAGCTAGTGCCGTAAATGTGTAATACTCAACGTGTCTCAATGTGTTCTATTATTCTCTCTGAAGAATATATTTTTACGTCCTGCTCCACCAACATTCAAACTTTATACCAGGTTCCTTTCATCACATCAACACTTCTCCAGGCGGAGTGATGGCTATGGGTTGATAGTTCCCCACAATTCTTCCACTGGGGATAATGAAGCCTGGAGTGATGGCTATGGGTTGATAGTTCCCCACAATTCTTCCACTGGGGATAATGAAGGAAATGGACTGACTAAGCGAAACCCCATTCTGTTAATCTCTGAAGTACAAAAAGCCGTGGGACTTGAACTACTTTGCGAATGTGTATATTTGGAGGAGCTTTTAGGATAGGGGAAATTGTTGTATTTACGTTGATTCTCGTGGGTTGTCTAGTTTACTGGTCAATGCCTTTTTTCTCAAAATAGTCGAAAACACCAGACAAAGGTCCAGGTCGTCTTTAATTCCGGCGATTTCCCCTTAAACAGATACCCAGTGGAAGATTTTAGTATCTCAATCAAATTTGGAATGTACCTGTCTCATCATTTTTCTTTGAAATTCCACTGTTTAATTGCAATTGAAGGAGACAAAACCTGATTAAATTAGTGGAAAACATATATTGTTCATGGCAGATCGGATGCAAATGCATTTAAAAAAATAATTTATTTTCTAAATTTGATTTTGGAAAACTTCACATTCAGTACCTAAACGACCGTTTTACATGCCAAAATTCTGATATTTGAGGGACCTTGTCCCATTTCGCTGCCATTCATACATAGGTCGAAATTTTTCGTTGCCATGGGATTGAGTGATTAAATTCTCCATCTCTCATTAAAAAGGAAAAATCCGAAGATTTTTGGGCCAGAGAGGCTCTCGTTGTGTATGATATCAGGGATTCCTTCTTTGATTGTCCTTGAATGTATTTAGTCTTAGCAATTTAATAAGAGCTCCTGTCAGATTTTGTTTGGGGCCAAATAGCACATGCAAAAGCCTCACAATTTCATATACATTGACTCTGCATTTTGCAACATGAACATGACTTACCGAACCATGCAAGGGAAGTAGGTAAGAGATCTCATCTTCTAATGTAACAGAGCAGTATAGTTGATGATTGTACACGTTGCATAATGTTGAATTGTAAGTAGTACAGGTGACAACACAAAGGAACTGTGTTCAGCGATTGTCTAAAAGAAAATTGCTTAAATTTCAGTAATTCTGACATATACAATGATCCTCATGTTTTTCATAAACATTTGTCACCACCATAGATCTGTTCGAGCCTTGTATCTATTAAGTACCTGGGAATTAGAATTTGTTGTGTCACGAAATCCCCCATTTGTAAAATCTAATTAAAAATACATTTCTACCTACAGAATTTGTACATTCTTCTCAACTCACTGTATCATGAAATCCCCCATTTGTAAAATCTAAGTAAAAATATATTTCTACCTGCAAAGTTTGTACATTCATCTCTTCCAACATGTTTTTTCCATTATCTCATACAATGGAGAGCTTAATTTCCACTCAACTGTTTGAATTTGCTTATAGTCTTGCCACCATGTTATGAAACTGCTTTCTTCTCAGAAAACATCTGAAGAAATGGTGCACCCGTTAATCATCTTTGTCACGTATTTTTCAAACTTTTCCGGACTTTCTTTCTTTTGGTGCAGGCCTTGTTTTATATCTTTCAAAGCCTCTTATCTACACATAGACTGCTCTCTTGAAAAATCTGTTTCCAGTAGAGTAGTGGATTGATTGTAGAGATTAGCAATGTCAATACTGGCAGGGTAAACGCCCAAAAGCCCCAGCGTTTTATCCCACGCTTGGAGAGAAACAAGTCCCCGGTCCAGTCGTTTGCTTGCCTGCAAACTTTTGTTGCTTTGCAATCATATCTGTAATATGCAGACTTAGTACTTGTATCTCGATTGTCCTCTGCACCAATTCTATGAATCTGATTAGTATCATTTCTGGGAACGTTGCAGTTGTTGCACAGAACAAAACACTTCGTGCTCCTGTTAAATGGAAAACAAACCCATTAGATCACAAATTCTCAGGCTGGTGAAACATGAGAATTATTAGACTATATATATATGGGAAGAAGAAGTACCTTCTGCAGCATCAAATCTCCAGAAGGATTTGTTGTTCTAATGACTTGCTAGAACTCCCAGCTGTGTGATTCACCAAACAAGAATTGATATATAAAAAAAAAAAAAACATAGAAATAAGTTTCAAATTGTAGTGTTGTGGAACAAACCAGATTTGTACTAACAATTCCTGGATGAACAGCTATCACATCGATTTCAGCATTGGCTGGAAGCTTGTTGAATAGTACTGAAAGGAACATCAACTGGTACATGAACAGGCAAATTAATCAGTAAACATTACAGTCAAGAAAGTGTATGTTTATGACCAAGGGTTATAACCAACTAATAGTGGCAGGTTAAGTTTATCAGCACTGTAAACCTTTAAAAAACCCAAAACTTTTACCCTGAGATTTGCATTAGTAACATACTTACATTGGAATGTAAAAACTAGCATAACATAAGTGGAGCAGTACAAAGTCATAGTTTTACATATGTGAGCTAGTTTGCTTGCACCAGAGGGTCTACTACTCCAAAATGGTGAGCCTGGACACACTAATAATAAAGACATGATGGGCATTAAACTTTAGGAAACATCAAGTATGACTTTCTGAAAATTACAGAGCAGGGCACCAATGTTGATTAATATCATACCCCGCAGAGTTTACATTAACAATTCTTAAGCATCTCCAGCTTTGAGAAGTAAAGGTAGGAGGAGGATTGTTAGGAATGCAGGTGCCAAAATTTACTTGCATGTACTGCTCGTTGGCATCCCACAGAGTTTACATTAACAATTCTTAAGCATCTCCAGCTTTGAGAAATAAAGGTAGAAGGAGGAAAGGTAGGAGGAGGATTGTTAGGATTGTTAGGAATGCAGGTCCCAAATTTACTTGCATGTACTGCTCGTTGCCATCCTTAGAGAACTGTTCTGGATCTACAAGCATGATGTTTTAAAATATCAACACACTGTGCTGTATTGAAAACTTTTGAGGTGAAGTGAAATCATTTGGTTAAATTTTCGGGAAGTTAGAATCAGAAACAGAAAAGTAGTTTACTCACAGTGCTAAGATTTTTATGAATCTTTGTAAATTATTCAGACTGTTATTTTTCATTATTTTTCAATCTCAGTGAATGCTCAAGAATGTAGGTGGTTCCCCTAAACTTGACTTGGTCAAGTGAAGTTCAAATGATGAATTCATGGTTTTGCTCATGGTATTCATGTGTAATATAGCATATTTAAAGACAGAAAAATTCTAGGTAAATTGGTCCCATGTAAAGTGGAATCTCAATAATGGAATTATTCAGCCTTCCTTATCTCCTCTTCCGGGTATACTAGTTAATTAAATTAATATTGATTTCTGAGCTAATTGTAATAGCTTGAGTGGTTTGGTAAACAATTAGTTTTCTTGATTTTATGGATTCATTTAGAAATATACTATAAGCTTATTTATAACATTCATAATTATATTTGTTATAATAATGACAACCAATATTTCAAAATTACCAATTTTCCAATTATTATTTTTGATATAATAATGAAAAATAATCCTTTTAAAATTGTTAGTTCTCTAAAAAAATTTCATTAATATATATAATACTACTTTACACCAAACCAGTTTATCTACAAATTCAAATCCATAATAAGAGTACTAGGTATTGGAAATCATAAATTAAAATAATCATAGTAACTGTTTTTAGATTAAAAATATAAGTTATACCCGAGTGTAGACATGGTAAGTAATATTATTTTTATTATTATCTCTGCCGTAAGGTAGTGGATATTGCAATGGGTTTTTGGTCAAATCCATATTAGTTTGGGTTTGACAAAAAAAAAGCAAAAACTTCTATAGTATAACCAAACTAAATAATCTGTTTCTTTTACATAATCTGTTTCTTTAGGTCCGATAGACCAAGTTCGGTCTCAAGGGACGTTAACAATCATCATCATCATCATACGTTGAAATATATGATTTTTTAAAAATAATTTAATTTATTTATGTTCAATTTGATGACTATCAAATTGAATGTGTTATTGCCCTTTGCCTTTCTTAATGTGCTCATCACCTCTATTAATTAACCAGAAGTACATAGATCACACATCAAGGTGTAGGATGGACATTTATGATACAATTTGTTTTGGGAAAGTGATAAAAATTATTGCTATTGAGTATAATCATTTTATATTCCTGTTTATAAAAATGGCTAATGATTAATATAATCTAATAAAATATATATTATTTAAAATTACATATATAATTTAAAATGATTATTTAAAATTATATACATAATTTTTTTAAACTATTAATAATTATTTCTATGTTGCAATACAAATAATGTTAATAATGTTAATCGAACAAATTTTAATAATGCATTTGATTACAATTTAAAATTAATCTAACTATAACATTTTAAAATTTTAAATCTTTGTATTTTCATTGTTTTCTACTTTAATTTAGCTATATTTAAACTAAGTGGCAGAGACTAGCTACTATGTAGACCTTGTTAATACTTACACGCCATACATACATGTCAAAATATGAAAATATATGAGTGATACATTTACTTGCAAAAATGTTTCTTACACACCAAAAAAAATACATAATTATTAAATATTGAATTGCATACCTAATTATTAAATATTAATATTAATTTCATCATATTTAATCAATTAAAATATAAAATATGATATTTGATCCATTAGAAACTAAGAAGAGAATATAACCAGTTTTAAAAAACAAATATTTTACGTTTTAATTCATCTATATTTTTTATTATATATAAAACATTGAAGTATATATGTATATGATTCTTAATATTTAATATATGTATATGATTCTTAATATTTAATATGAAATAATATTTAATTTATATATATATATATATATATATCATTAATTATATAAATTAGTAACAATTCAATATATATATATTAAATGATTAGAAAAAGTAAATAAATATCTATTTATAATAAATACTAAAAAAATTATTTTATTAATATAAATGTATATAAAGAGATTATATATTAAACATGCAACCAGATTTTTAATTATGGAAATTTAGTTGTATTTTTACCATGAGAATTCTTAATCTATAAATAGTTTTTTTAACAATATTATGCCTTATCAATACCACATGCTCAAGAAATATGACACTTGTTTATTGACATTTTTTTAATTAATAAATTTAATTAAAAGAATAAAAGAGAAATAACTAGTTTAGAAATAAATCTCAAACTTTGATCTGTGAATACTACTAAGAATATTCTATGGAGGCTAAATCACCGCCATCTGCTTAATAATCATTTTTCTAAGTAAGTTTAATCTATTAATATGATACAAAAAAGGACTTACAGTGAGGCCTCGCCTCAGAAGTTCTGAGCATCATTCATCGCACAGTAAGATTGTCTTGCTTTGACTACCCCAACAGAGGGGAAACCAGTCTAAGAAAGCATAAATCCAAAAATAGCCACGTAGGGGTTACCAGTTTGAGCACAAAACATTAGAAACATTTAGACATAACAGAGTCCTAACCATGAAACATACCAACTTGACCAAAACTGCCTAGTCAACAAGACGAAACATCCACTTGGCAAATTTGACACCTCGTTGTCAATTGTCCAGGGCTGGTTCCTCCATAATCGGACACGCATACTTGTCTGAATCGTCATCCTCGTCCGAATTGCCACGGCCATGTGCTGGATGGTCTCCCTCAATGCTGCATGCACCCACACGCGTTCCTGACGTGTCTCCACGGCGACTACCTGATGCCTACATGTTACTAAGCCTTCCTTCCTCAACACGCTGACTACCAGCCACCACTTTACCATGCAGGGTGGCTCTATCTTCGTCTGCTCGCTGATCACGAGGGATGCTCTGGCTCCTGTTGCTTGGTTCTACTCTGTTCGGCTCATCAGTGTGTTCAACCAGAGGAGTTGGCAGCTCAGTTTCTTCCGTAAATGTGATGGAAACGATGGCTATGATTACGGGGCAATTCAAGGAGCTACGAAATCGAAATTGCGTGGTATGGGGAACAGGATGCAGGGGTAGGGGGAAATTAGCAATGCGAACAGCCGCATCTCCTCTTCCGGTGCCATGGACCCAGGCTCTTCCTCTTCCATTGCGGGTGTCTAGGTAACGCCCAGTGAGACTAGGTGGATTGGGGTTGTTAGCAGAGGAAGCAGGGGAAACCGAGTTGGCGCTGGACATTGCAGGTGAGCGAGAGCTCCCACCTCTAGTGCCACCTCTCCTACTTCCTATACGGTGGCGGACCATGGTGGAATTGAAAGCAGGGGTGGTAGCAGCGTGGATGGTGGAGGAACTACGCGGAGAATTGACAGAGGAAGTGTGAATCTGAGCTAGGTTGCAGAGACGGGTGTGGGAATGGTGGAATCCATTGCCCAAGTCAATGCAGCTTAACAACCAGCATCTACTACCTGTTACAGTGTACACATTCGGCTCTCCAACCTGCGGAGGACAAACACAATGAATCGGGGGGGGAGGAATGACAGAGTAGTTTGCAGGCTCCATTGTTATGTGTGATTCAGTCCTGTCCCGACCTGTGCATTCATTAAATGGCGCCTGCAAGGTGCCTTGAATGCAATTCAAATTGGAATGGGGGGAGTTGTAGGGGGCGATGTGGCCAGCCCGTCCGCCGCCCTATCATCTCATCGTTTTAATGACGTTGGTAATCACCCGCATCCGGGTCCATCTGCTTAATAATTATTGATAATTAAATTAAAATTTTGAAAGTTGACACACCTAAATTAAGTCGTAATTTTATTATTGCAATGTCAACTATAATATAAAACAAAAATGAATATACATATTTGGTTAGTTTTAATCAAAAGAATTATAAAATATCAATAATCTCACTCTCATTATGCTCCCTCTGTTTGATTTGTTGTTCATATTACAACCCACTATAAAGGAGATGCGGTAATGTGGTAAAAGTATTTCACTTTCAATCATAGCCATAAATAAACTATTTCTATGTTCATGTGAAGTAATAAAATTGATATCAACTTTAGAGAGATAAAGTGATTAAGAGTAAAAAAATATCTGGATTTTAGTTTTTAAGTGTGAGAGAGATGTATAATTCTTATTCTTCTTAAAAATATTTCATTGTGTGTAGGGACGCATGCTACGTTTGAGTCTGAGGGAGAAGTGTAATTCCTTCCATGTTGTTCCTTTTAAAATAAAAATGATATTCTATAAATTAGAAAACAATGTGGGTTATAATAAGAAAACAAAAATGAATATAAATATTTGGTTAATTTCAATTAAAATCATTATAAAACATTAATAATCCTACTCTTGCTATGTTAGTTCGTAATTGATATTACAACCTGGTAGGAAAGAGATGTGGTAATGTTGTAGAAATATTTCACTTTCAATCTCAACAATAAATTAAATATTTCTATGTCCATGTGAAGTAACATAATTAACACTATAGAGGGTTAAACAGTTAAGAGTAATCCACAGGGTTTTCAAAAAGCAACAACTAGAAGGAGAAACCCTAAAAATCATATTGCTCAAATAGAGACAACCTCAATTCCAACCATAAATAAGTATTCTACCAATAGTTTCCTAAAGATGAATTTTGACTCAAATGTAGAAGAGAATAACCTCTTTAAGAAGGCCCTACCAACACCCCCGCCCTCCCCCCCCGAAAATCCCAACCCGGGAGGAGGTAACCATGCCAAATGTGCTTAAAATGGATGTAGAGGACACTGAAATATTGAACAGAGATGAGAAAATCCTATTAAATCTCCTTTGAAGAATGGAAAAATAAATATCCAAGCACGACTCAAGAGCATCAAAAAGCCCAATATCCCCGAAAATCCCAACCCGGGAGGAGGCTCCCCCCCTCCCCCCGAAAATCCCAACCAGGGAGGAGGTAACCATGCCAAATGTGCTTAAAATGGATGCAGAGGACTCATCCTATTAAATCTCCTTTGAAGAATGGAAAAATAAAGATCCAAGCACGATTCAAGAGCATCAAAAAGCCCAATATCCCCGAAAATCCCAACCCGAGAGGAGACCCCCCCTTCCCCCGAAAATCCCAACCATGGAGGAGGTAACCATGCCAAATGTGCTTAAAATGGATGCAGAGGACACTGAAATATTGAACAGAGATGAGCAAATCCTATTAAATCTCCTTTGAAGAATGGAAAGATAAAGATCCAAGCACGATTCAAGAGCATCAAAAAGCACAATATCATCAAATATATCTAAAAGTGAAGGACTAGTTATAAAAGTGAAGAACTAGTTACAGGCATCCAACAAAGAGACACAAATGTTGGACAAGGGTTTGGGAGTAATTACACAAAGTGGTAAAGTTAAATCCCAAGCTCGTAAGGAATTCAAGAAAAAAGGTGAAAGGACAAACAAAACCTTGATCTAGATAGTTGGGGGGCATCTAGTTAATAGAGGGCAACTAACTTTGATATCCAAAGTGTTTGCCTCACCCAAATACTCCACACAATGAATATTATCTCCTAAAAAATTTGTCATCTCAATCGCTGGGGGTAAACAAAGATATCTTAGAGACTGAATCAAAAAGGAAAGCCCAATTATCTTTATGATATAGGATAAAGTCAAGGAAATTGTCAGATAAAGTCAAGGAAATTGTCTCTTAATGCTGGAGCGGTTATGAAGTTGTAGCATTAGACACCAAAGAAAGTGTGGGGGTCTAGCCATTCTTTGGAACCTTCAAGAGGTGTCATTCCAAGATTAGATATCACTCCCCCTATTCTTTTAGCCCCTTTTCAATATGTCGAAGCTAGGGAATCCAACTGCTTGATGGTGATATATGGCTTTCATATCTCTGTAGAAAAATCGCTTTTCGGGTAAACATTAGAATAATAAGATCCCTCAACCAAGACGAGTTTTTGCGTTTCCAATGAAGATTTCAACTTTATTAAGTCCCTACAAGAGAGGGGGGCGGGGGAGCGGGGGATCAAAAGGTTCAATCCAAAGGCACAACAATTTTTTAACCTTCTACATCAACTTCAAGTGTCTGACCTGAACACCATCAACGGGGTTTATACTTGGAATAACCACATGGGAGGGAAACATAAGGTAGCTAGTGGACTAGACCGATTTGTTTGATCACAAACCCTACTAGAACAAGATCTTTTTTCCCAGGCCATTATTCTGCCAATCATTGGCTTGGACTACTAGCCAATCCGCTTAGAGCTAGACTAGAAAACAACTCGTCATAATTAGCCCTTCAGAATACTTTTGGCTCCAAGAACCTCAAATCTTGACCGAAGGCAAAGGCTGGTCGGAAGAACTGCAAGTCCAAGGAGGAAACTGCCGACATACTTTCCAACTTAAGCTCAAAAAACTCGTCAAACTCAAAAAAATGGAATATAAAGGAATTTGGCCATATATTCAAATAGAAATAGGTCTTGGAGACTCGTATGCAACAGGTGCAATAGCAGATTATTCTGGATGGACATATGGATGCCCCGGTAATAGAAGAAGGTTAGCTAATCAATCAATAGCTCCTATTATCACTCCCTACTTACTGATCCCACACCCAATAGATCAACCGTTATCCAACGAATTACTTCGCATATACCCAACTTAATCCATCTAGCCCAAAATGAGGCCATGATGTGAGAAGTCTCGTTTAGAGAAGTGGAAGGGGCAACGATGGCGAGGTAGTTAATATTATTGGTTTTCTCATTGCTTTTAATGAATTATAATGATTAAAACGTTATTAATTATAGTTTATTGAGCTTAGGCCTTGCAACCAACCTCTGAGGTTGGCATATATGCAACCTTATGGAAGATTTCAGAACATGGTTCTATGTTGTTTACTTTGTACCCAGGTCAATTCTAGAAGCCTCCACGCAAGGATCGACAGCTTGGACAGCTTATGCCAGGAGGAATTGAGCCATCGAATCTGAGGATGATTTCTAAGCAAATGGAGAAGAATTTGGAAAAACTAAAACATTGGTTTTTCTCACGACATACCCAATTAGGTTAATCTTGAAAATTTTCTCCCAAACAAGAATTTGGAAAAACTAAAACATGGGTTTTTCTCACGACATACCCAATTAGGTTAATCTTGAAAATTTTCTCCCAAAAAAATGTGCTGATTGGGAGAAACTTGAGGTTCTTTCAAAGACAAATTTCAGGGTGCATCCATGGTCTAGTAACATTCAAACTGAGCAATCAGGTAGCAAAATCGAACCAACCAGGCTATTCTCAAAGGATCTCATGCTAAATTAATCCCACTTTATGAGATCTCCAACTGAAGACACCAACAAATTTATCTTTGTAAGATTTATCATGATTTGTTGGGCAATTTTTGGGAAAATTGGCTCAATTCGCCCTGGCCCTTCTTGTATAAATATTAGGGCAAAAGCCTTGATTGGGGTGGATAGTTCATAAAAGAGTTCAAAGGGTGAGGACATGTCTGTATTTTGCTTCTGTGGGTTGATCCCATAAAGTGACCACTGAGTTGTATCGATGTAACTGTGGAATTTCCTTTTTAATGCAAAGACTATATGTTGGAGTTCTTTTACTTGTGCATCAATTACTGGTTTAAGTTAAATTCTATTCTATGGGATCATGTTGGTTGGCCTAAGCCCACCATCCAGCTCGCTACCCTTCCAATTGGAGTGTGATCATTGCCCAGTGAGCTTAGATTGTGAAGTATATACTCTTCTTATTGATACTCTGTTCCAGTACTGGATTGTGGATTTACTTTTCAATAAATATTTGTATGCAGCAGTGATTCATGTAACATTGGCATGTTATGAATCTTGATTCATAAATTTGTGTATGCACGCTTTATTACCTGCTCTAGACACGCATGTCCAGTCTCTATTCATTGATATGGTAGTTAGTGTTCCTTGGTTCCTCTGAGTTGTTTTTTAAATTTTAACACAAGAGTGATCACGGTTGGAATGAAACCATACGCATTGTGTAATATCGATCTAATTGCAGAAGCCAAGGCCACATTTCTCAACACCGTGATTCCATAATACACTGACTCTGTATTGATTTGACAACGATATCGATCATCATAATAATACGTATAATATCGATCTAATTGCAGAAGTCAAGGCTACATTTCTCAAAACTGTGATTCCATAATACACTGACTCTGTATTGGACAGAACGATATCGATCATCATAATATGCCTTTTGGACATATGATCTGATCTGTTTCTGAAATAGATTTACATACCTCTAATCAGAGGTTTAGTCCAAATGCACAGAACGTTGTTTCCTTTCAGTGTTCATTCAAAATATATTTGTGTGATTTCATATGATCTCGGAGTCGGTGAGCAAAAGTTCATAATTTTCATTTACAATATTAATACTTTGATATCTCGTAAGAAGAACAAGCAATGGTTACTCTTTTTCTAGTTTTTAATTAAGAATTGATTGGTTTAAACTTTATATATATTTAATGGTCTGGAACAGAGATAGTTCTGTCTGAGTGCAATTTGAGATAGTTTATGTTTTTATCAATAGCATCAAAGCCACATAAAACTTAGTCTTTGGACCCTCCAGAGACTAAGCTTGAATCATTTCAATTATGCTTTGAATTTTTATGCAATTAGCGTAGATTGGGTAGCATAGCATGATTGTTTGCATTTAGTCATTTGAGGCCTGGTTTCTTTCTTGTTTTAGCCCAGAATGTTTTATTTAGTCATTTCAATTATGCTTTGAATCTTTATGCAATTAGCGTAGATTAGGTAGCATAGTATGATTGTTTGCCATTAGTCATTTGAAGCCTTGTTTCTTTCTTGTTTTCCCATAGTAGTCTGACCGCATTGTAACTTCCCAACGAGATCCTCATTCTTCTTGTCCTCGGGATACCAGAGCAAAACACTAGGTCTATTAGCAAAAAAGCATGCAGGATCAAGTAACTTTATTCTCCCTTATTGGTGGTCTTTTTTTTGGAGTTGTAGATTTTTATATAAGGTTCCAGTGGACTCACTACCCATCATCAGGGATAGGGGCGAAACTTGATCAATTAGGAAAGTAATGTTTAGAGGATTAAGCTTCCCAACGAGATCCTCATTCCTCTTGTCCTCGGGATACCAGAGCAAAACACTAGGTTTACCAGCTAAAAAGCATCCAGGATCAAGTAACTTTATTCTCCCTTATTGGTGGTCTATTTTTTTGGAGTTCAACTATCTGTAGATTTTTATATGTCCAATGTTCGAGTGAACTCACTACCCATCATTAGGGATAGAGGTGAAACTTGATGAATTAGGAAAAGAATGCTTGGAGGATTAAATAAATATGCTGGGTGTGTAGAACCATGTTAATTGTAACATTCAAATTTAATTAATTACGAGGGGAATTTTTACTTAGATAGATTCAACAAAGTTTTACAATAAGGATGAATTTAATGCTAAAATAAGAGAATAAAAATTTTAAATAAGGAGAAATTTAACTTAAACCATAAATGATAGAATAAGGAACAAATTAATTAATTGAACAACAAATAAGCTAATAAACCAATAATAATAATAATAAGGATTGAATTGCTTAATAATATAAAGAGAAATCTAATTAAAAAAACGTAATTAGATAAATTAAATCAATAAATAAACTAGATTAGACCAATGACCAAAATTAGATTTAAATTATAAGGATTAATATTAAAAATTAGAACTGAAATTAAACTGAATCGAAGTTGAAACAAAAGATTTATAATTAACTAGGTTTTTGAAATAATTAATCTCATATGAAAATGATTAAACATTAAATTGGAGAATTAACCTCAATTCAAAGGAAACCAGAACCAAATTATAAATTCATGGGAAACTAGAACCAAAATATAAATTAGGTAATAAATTTGATCAAATAATAAATTAAATTATATAATAAAATAAAGTATGCAATGAAATAATGATTTTAATAAACTAAACCTAGTCAAATAATAAATTTTGCAATGAAATAAATTTTAATAAAAATAATATCTTCACTAAATATCTTAAAAAGGAAATATTTCTAATTGAAAATAATTCAGCTATATATATTTATAATGAAAGAATTTTACAAAAAGAAATGTTAGACATAAAAATCTACACAATTCAACTCCAGAAAAGAGAACTAATATGATGACTAGTTGTGGAAATATAAACACTCGTGTTCCCCCTTGCTTTAGAAGCATGTAAACTATAGAAGTTCTTAATTTGTTTTGCCCTCTAGACCATTGAATTGAGCTTTAAGTTCCACGGCCCAAGAGTCAAGATTAGAAACTTTGTTCTCTTTTTGAAGGTGTATAAACCACACAGATTCTTGATCTCTTTAGTCCTTTGGATAGTTGAGTTGGACGTTGAGTTTCTCAGTCCAGAAGGAGCCAAAATCAAAAGACCTCAGTGGCCATTAGCTAGGGCTTCCTTTCTTGTGTGTGTTAAATAATGTCACTAAAACTGCATTAGTTAGTTGAATCCAGAGATTGAATTTCAGTGGATATTGAAGTTCATTATATTTGGAAAACTAACTATATGGAATTGATATGAGCAAAAAAAATCAGTTTGCAGGATCCTACAAGTCTTGTTCTAGCATAAGTTGTGTTGCACCTTGAAACTTATGAAGCCCTGCATTGACATATTAAACATTGATATATTAACCTAGCAATTATTGTACTCAGCAACACCCTAGGAGCCTGCTTGAGACCATACAGAGCTCTCTTCAATCCGAACACGTCGGTCTCACTAGTGTGTGCTGCAAAGCCCTTTGGTTGCTCTATGTATACCTCATCTTCCAACTCACCATTAAGGAATGTTGTCTTGACATCCATCTAGTGGATTTGCCATCCCATTTGTGCTACGAGTGAGATCACAACTCGTATAGAAGTATACCTTGCCTCAGGAGCGAATGTCTCCTCATAGTCTATTCCCTCCTTCTGCGGGAAGCCATTGGCCACAAACCTTGCCTTGTATTTCTCGATGTTGTCATCTGCACCATACTTGATCTTAAAGATCCAACGTGATCTAACCACCGCCTTGTCTGTTGGTCTTGGCACCATCTCCCACACATCATTCTACATGATTGAGGTATGCTCCTCAACCATAACATCTTGCCACACTTGCTATTGGGCGAGCCTCTCGATCATTGGAAAGCTCCCTATCTACCACCTAACCAATGCCATGTAGCCAATGTGCCTATATGGTTGTCTTCGTTGTCCATTCCTCATCTTAGGAGCTCCCACAAACTCCCGAGCATCCCTAAGTGTTTGTTGAACCTCACGGTTCCTCCTGCCAACTGTAGAGGGGGTGGAATTTTAACCTCCATGTCCTACTGATGCATCTCTCAGATATGCTACATTTGTTGCTCCATACTCCGAGAACTCTCAGGAACCCCTGCACCTAAACCTGTGCTCGTACTGGTGATTGTACTCGTGCTCTGATACCCCGAATCTTAATGCTTAGCTCTTGAAGCTTCTAATGGCTACTCACTCTGATCTACTATTGGAAAATCCCTAGACCTCTTGTATGCCTTGTCCTCCATGAACTTGACATCTTGTCTGACAATAATCCTCCCAGCCATTGGAATAAATATTTGTTATGCCTTTGAGGTCTCAATGTACCCCACAAGGTACCCCCTCTCTACAATTTGATCTAACTTGGAACGTGTATCCCTTGAGTGTGACAATATGCAAAATTACCAACTATCTTGAACTGGTTGACATTTGGTTTCTTCCCTGTGAATGCCTCCTCTTTTGTCATCTTTCTCAATGCCTTATGTGGTACCCTGTTTCGTATATATATTGTCGTATTGTGTGCCTTTGACCATAAATAACATGGCATATCCTGGTCATACAACATATCCCTCACTTCCTTCGATATTGAACAATTCTTCATCTCGCAACCCCATTCTGCTATGGGTTGTAAGGAACCGCCCACTCCCTTCTTGATTCCTTCTCTAGTATAGAAATCATGGAACTCTTTCCCTGTGTATTTTCCTCAATTTTCTGACCAAAGAACCTTCGCCATTCGGCTTGTCGCATTCTCCATTCTGCAGCGACTGGAAATTATTATCCTACTTGTTAATTTAATTTAACAATTTATTTATTGTTTGCTATGACAAATACTAAATAAATCACAATGCAATCTACACAAACTAAATTGTGGAAGAATAAACGCTTGAAGAAATCCTAGTACACACACATAAAATTAACACAATTATTTTTGGGCAAAACTCCCCGAAAAAACCCAACTTGGGAAAACCAGTGCAGCATCTGAGGGTTTTATTATTAAGCAGCAGTGAAATAATCTCAGTACAATTTGGATGTCTAATACTAGCAATTCTGTAGAGAAAATACTGGCAAAAATCTAGTAAGGAATCTTCCTCACCCCACAGACAAATCTGGGCTCTAGTTGCCTCTGCGTTGGCTCTGCATCACCCTAGCGCAGTCCCTTTTGTGCTCAATCTCGATTAGCCTCTCCCCAAGCCGTCTAGTCTACTAATGTCTGGGAAAAATGTCTCTCTTGGCCCCCAAAACCTCTGTCCAGCTTCTGGCACTAAAACTTGACTTTCCCCAACATAATCGAAATTGCCTCTAGAGGCTATTGCGCTACTCCAGGGTCAACCTCTCTGTGGCTCTTCTGCCTCTCTACAAATACACTCGCTGGATCCGGAAATCTTCCTTCAGCTTCACTATCTATGCCCCTCTCTCACTGCTTCAATCTCAAGCTCTCTCTTCGGCAACTGACTGCTGCTACTCTAGAAATTGATCTGCTCAAAAATCGTATCTCACAAGTGTGTCCTCCATCACCACATCGACCTCCTCTTATAATCCTTTATTGGAACACGAACGACCAAGATTAAAAATGCCAAACAGATGTGGGATTCTCTCTCCACATTGTAACAAGGTACTTTCGAGCAACGGAAGATGTACCTAGAGGAGAAGTTGAGACTCATCCGGATGCAGAAAGGGGAAGGCATAGACCCCTTCCTTACTAGGATTCAGGAGGTTCGAGACCAGTTGTCAGTTGTTGGGGCAGTGCCTCAACCCACAAAGCTAGTGTGATCGGCACGCAATAGTGTCTCAAAGGAGTGACAGGTCTTTTTCCAAAGCATATTAGGCAGATATAGGCTACCAAATTTGGATAGAATGTGGGTCGATTTGTAGCAAGAGGAGTTGAGACGAGCTCTGTTAAAGAGCTCCATCAGTGGAAGCAACAGCAAATCGAAGATGGTGAAGGTGGAGGAGAATGTGTCCCTCGCATCAAAGGGTCCCAATCAGGGACAGGGGGAGCAGAGGAAGAAGTAGAAGGAACTATCAAAGGTCAAATGCTTCAAATGTGGTGAGCTTAGTCAGTACAGTACCTAGTGTCCTCTCAGGAAAAAGGACAAGCAGGAGAAGTAGGACCAACAGGAAACTTTAGCTGAGATTGATAGGCTTTCCTCCAGGTTGGAGGAAGACTTCGCTATGGTTGCCTATATACCTCCAAGAGTGAGGTGGGGTGACTTGGTGTTGTAGCCCCAGAGTGCTACAATAGGGCGGGATCCTTGAGGAAGTCAACATCATGGATCAACACCTTGCTACAAGGGCCCACAATATTCAGTAACAGGGTGGATTAGTGACAGTTGATGCATTTAGAGACCGAGTGACAGTCGCAGAGACTAGTAGAAGTCAAATGTTGGGGAGCGCAGTACAGAGTTGGCAGCAGTGCAATTGGCACAGTGCAAAGTCAACAACAACGCAGATTATTCAGTGACACTGCAGATGCTAGTAGCAGGGAGAGATTCGGAGGACAAATGCTTCATACTGATCATAGTTGATTCAGTATTTTGGATTCTTTTCAGTTGCAACTGGTGCAGTTGCAACAACAATAGATGAGGAGTTGTCGTGCAGATGCAGTGTTGGCAACAGTATGGAAACGTCAGCAAAAGCACAGATGCAACACATATCAGAGTTGCGTAGTGGTTGGTGGGTAGTACGGCCAAGCATCAGCAGTGTGACAGGGGATGATGTAGAGACAGGGTGTTGTTGTAGGGTGTGCAGCATTAGAACACATTCCTCGCTAAGAGGGAGTGTTAGTTTTTGTAGCATCGGATGTGTTCTAGCGACCAAATTTGGTGGAGAGGCTAGAATACATGAGATCTCCAAAACCCATAAATTGTTTTTGGAAATTCCACCTAGAAAGGACTTAATTAGATTATTAACCAGTTTTTAAATATTTTCTAATTCTAAACTTAGGGAATATGTTTAATTAATGAACATTAATTAATTCAAGGCAAGAATCATCTAGAAACTCACACGGATCGATCCAAAGATGATCCTAGCTATTGATTAAGTTTTCATCTTGGTTGTTGCTCCTCCAACAGAGGATTATAAGAGGAGGTCAATGTGGCGATGGAGGAGACACTTGAGCAATTCAATTTCTCGGTAGATCGATTTCCAGAGTAGCTACAGTGAGTTGTCAGAGAGAGCTAGAGATCGAAGCAGTGTGAGAAGGGTAGAAACATCAAGGCTGGAGGTAGTATCACAGATCTAGTGAGTGCATTTGCAAAGAGGCAAAAGAGTCAAAGAGAAGCTGACACAAGGGCAATGCAGCAACTTCTAGAGGCAAGTTCGATTCTTTGAGAGGGAGAGACGTCTTCAGTTCCGGAGGCCGGGAAGGAGTCCCACAGTGCCAGAGAAGCATCTTTCCAGCCAACAGAAGGCAGAATGACTTCATCAGAGACTAGTCAGAGGCTTGACATCAAGCAGGGTGCGCAGAGGTTGACACAGAGAGTCAGAGGGCCAAATTTCTTAAGGCAAGTTGTGCCGAGAGTTTGCCTGTGGGGTGAAGAAAATTCCTCAATAGATTTTTGCCAGTGTTTTCTCTGTAGGATTGCCATATTTCAGCATCCAGTTGTACTCAAAATTTCTCATTGTTGCATAATAATAAAATCCTTAGTTGTTGCACCTATTTTCCCACATTGTGTTTTTCTAGGGACTTTTGTCCAAAAATAATTGGGTTAATTTTATGTGTATGTTAGCATTTCTCAGCTTCTAGCGTTTTATTTGTCCGAAAAAATTTATTTGTGAAGGTTGCAATGTATTTATTTTGATATTTGTTGTAGCAGATAAATTTTTAATTAATTAACAATTAGGAGAAATAATATCAGTTGCTGCAATAGGGTTCCAGTTTCGAATTTTCACAGATATAACTATCTTTTAATATTGGCTTGTAACTGCAAAATCTAGCAGGCGTAGTGGAAGGCCTCACTAGGAAAATCCAAGCCTTGTGGCCAATGTTATTAGAACCGAACCAGTGATCGCACTGAAAAACCTTGTGGACCGAGAACCAGTCAAAAATTGGAAAAAAATGGTTTATCAAAAACACATAAAATATTCATATTTTAAAGAAAGACATGTATTCATGTGCATCCATATAAATCCAAACCATTTATACATAAATATGCAAAAGTTCTCATTTACACAACATGTAAGGGTGCACATAACCAAAATAGCATAGAGCGCAATCCATCTCTAAACCAAAAATACATCAACAAATAGGCTCTAGATGGCCTCTAGCATCCAAAAAAATCATGCTACAACAAATGCTTACATATCATCAAAATCATTGAGTATATTGGGGTCTTCGAATGAATACAACCATTTAAGCATTAAAATAAGATATGCCTAAAATAAGATAGAAAAAATGTAGCATGTCATGTCAAGATTTTGTTTGAGTGATGGGTACATTTTTAGTAGAGTCATAATAGAGGAGTTCGACAACCAATGTCACTAACATCAAAGTACATAGAGGCCTTGGTTCTCTTTATTAAATACTGGTTCCATACCCTCGTACATAAGAAAATACAATGGAAATGTTGCAATCCCCCCAATCCTGAAAAAATGTTAAGTCTGCCGGATTTTGAGTGAAATCTAAAATTCTACTTTCTTCATATGAAATTCAATGAGGTTGGAACTGTTGGGTTGTGTTATATTCTTTCCACGACTAGCCTACATAGTGAACCGGGGGGATAGATGGGGGGCCAAAGCCCCCCATTTATTGCACCGATTGCGTAGCGGGGGGTCACAGGGGGGTTTAAGGGGGGTGGGTAGCCCCCCTCTACAAGGTCTAGGGTAGCGCCTTAGGAAAAAAAATTTGGACCTTATGTTAGGTTGGGCAAACCTACCTATGGTTTGTGCATGGCTTTTGCACATGGTTTTGGACGCGATGGTTTTTGGTCCATGGTATTGGATGCTTCGAAATGTATAAATATGTATTGTAACATTGAAAGGAACATAATGAAAAATCAAGCTGGTAGTCCTGGTTTTAAGATCCAGGGGAAAATCTCTGTGTATATGTGTTATGCTCTCGCATTGTTTATTTTTTTGTGTTCTTAAAATTTGTATGCAGATAATTTCTATACGGGGTTAAAACCTACATTTGATATCGGAGTTGTTTTGGCTTCAAGGGAACGCCTTTGTTGCTGAGGGGTTTCGCTTGGGCCTGTGGTAGACCCCGTTCAGTGGGAGATCTGCGGGATCGATTCTGGTGGTGAAAGAAAATGGCGAGCAGTGGAAAGATAGAGATTGAGAAATTTAATGGTCAGAGTTTTGAGTTGTGGAAACTCAAGATAGAGGATCTTTTGGTGGATAAATATCAGTGGATCGCAGTAGATCCGGGTACTAAACCAACGGGAGTGTCTGATGAAGAATGGAAGAAGTTGGATAGAAAGACAAAGAGCACAATACGATTGTGTGTCTCAGATTCAGTATTGCTAAATGTATCAGGGGAAGCTACAGCAAAGGCTTTGTGGGACAAGTTAGGGACTTTGTACCAATCTAAGTCTCTTGTGAATAAACTGTTCCTACGGAAAAAATTGTATAACCTGAGGATGAAAGATGGAGACTCGGTGACGGAGCATCTAAATGCATTTAATACTGTGGTAAGTCAGTTATCATCTGTTGATATCAAAATTTCAGATGAAGATAAGTACATTAGTTGTTGTGTTCTCTACTAGATTCGTGGGATAGTCTAGTTATTGCAATAGGTAGCAATGTAACTGCCTTACAATTTGATGTAATAGTCTCATTCTTGCTGACGGAGTGTAAATTTTTGTAGATGTTCTATGCTAAGAGCAATTTCACTTTTCTCACAGCAATCATACAAGTAGTTAAGCAAAATGCAGATAGAACATATAAGCAGATCTTACAGAAGACAAATCAGAAACAGGACAAATGTGTGTGTTCGTTTCGGCGGTCAACAGGATGCTTCAACCAGCAAAGTCTTCTTTGGTCAGCCAGCCCAGCATGTGTCACAACAACCCTCCAACCAGTGGATGAGTCAACCCAAGTCAATTCTACAAAAGTCAACGCTGCCCTGAAAAGTCAACGCAGGGGCAGCAAGCTAAAAGTCAACGCAGCAGCAAAACGGTCAACCCTTTGACCTCGATTTTTGTGCCAGCTACTACGGCCTTCAAAAATCGAACCTTCCACCAATTTTCAGCTTGATTGGACCAAGAGTTGACCAAAGTCAACACTGGTCAAACTTTCTGCGAAACCCTAGCAGCAGAAACCCGAGCAGCAGAAAATCCGTACGGTCTGTCATCTTCGTCCTTCCCGCGTGTGGCTGAAATTCATCCTCCAGGTAGCTCGTACTCTTTAAGATGAGAGAGGAAGATGTGAGTTGTGTTGTGATGAAATTCTCTCCAACTTTTCCTGTATTTATATCCATCAATGAGGTGTGTGACACATCTGTTGGGCATGTGAGCCTACATTACAAAACTGGCTGACCTTGCACATATAATTTATTAAGAATAATAAATTCAAAATATAAGTTCTGCTCATCGGATTAAGACTATTTTTATATGGATTTTACACCTCTCAGAAAGAGGAATCCAACAAAAATATTAGCCTCTTAATCTGAGCATCAGAACATGGAGCTTGGACCTAGTTGTCCAAATTTAACAGCCTCCCTGCAAAATTTAAGACTTAGAGCACATCCGATGCTACCAGAAATCAACACGTGACCCTGCAGTTATGGAGGTGGCTTGTCCCCTTGTAGGAACGAAGGCACACACTGGCTCATAAGGCTAAGGGGAAGGGTATCGTTAACAACACCTTCGTGTCCTCAACCCTTCCTCCTTACAGTGGCCCCAATTTTTACGCTTTGGCAAGACTTTAAAAAGAAGATCTCTCACCTAGAATAGGCATTTAGCTTAAAATTAACCAAGATAATTGCATCTAACCTTAGTTAAGTGCATTTCATTTTAATTCACTTTACTTTCAAGGTGTTTTACTTGCAATATATTTATATGCTTGTCATGATGAAGATGTCTTGAATTGATCATTTTGAGGTATCTCATTGAGCAAGTATAATATCCTTTTATGCAAGTAAAGCTAAAGTTTTAACTCATTTCATTTTGCAAGTTATTTACATTGCTTCTTTACATGCTTTAGAATCGTGAATGGTTATATTTCAAAAATCATTCCTTTAAGGGCAATTTTATATATTGCAAGTTGATATCATCTTCTCTAACATCCATTTGATTTGCAGGATTACTTGGTGTTTCACTTTGAAGCATTTCATTTTTGAGCAAGTGTTTATTATTTTGAAGCAAAATTGAAGCCATTGGTTTTATATGCTCATCTTTGATTTATGTGTTGATGGTTTTTGAGAATATATTTCATTGCATATTGCTTATCATACTTGTTGAACTTGCTCATAATCTTAATGTAATCCAATTGGCTTTAACATCTCCTAGAAACCTCACATCACTTTTAACTTAGCCTTTCATTAGGGACCACTCCCCTTAGCTTGCTTAAAAGAGGGCTTAAACGAAGACAGTTAGGAATAGGTGCGACATCCCTTGGTTTTGCCACCAACCACACATTGTGGGGTTGAGGGCTTTTCTCACTAACTTAGGTATGCGTGATAGACGACAACAAAACCCATGAACCAAAAATAATAATAATAATTTTCTTTCATTTTACAATTTACAAGAATCAAAAGTATATTTCATATTTATGGAGACCAAACCTATGTTGGAAAATGTAACTAGGTTTGGTCTTCATTAATGTATTTGAGTCATCTTGTAATGTACTTGTCAAAAGAATAAAGAAAAGAATTATTATTATTATTGTGACTTATTAAAGCATGGGTTTCATGCTTGGGTCACCATGTCTTAGTTCAAAGTCCCTAATGGGGACTTCTAAGATTTATTCTGAGTCAATAGAGTCATTGTACTTTTAAAGTGACCCTTCTTGGGGGCTTTTGAATCATGTAAAAAGGTTTAGTATTGAGTCAAATATAATTTATGTATCCTCCACATCAAGTCCGCCTATAAGAGATCAAGTCAACCTAAGGATATCAATTCGACCTCCCTTGAAGCTTATAAATAGAAGCAAGTCAAGTTCATTTGGAGCATCTCCTCTCAAGCAATTTCGATATCTCTAAGGAAGTCGAAGAAGTGTGAAGTGGGTCTAAAGAAGCCAAAGGAAGTGCGAGTTGGGTGGAGTCTAAGGGAAAGAAGAAAAACGGAATTTTGGTGCCTCTGTCCCTTTGTTTCGTGCCCTAGTTTGGGAGATCGAAGTCTTCCAAGTTTTGTTGATGCCAGAAGATGCCTGATGTTGGTAGCTGCTAAATAGTCGAAGTTGATGGAAGAGGGGTCGAAGATCTGGGAGGCTAGCTTGGTGTGGAGGGAAGGTTTGATCTTTGTCTAGGGTGAAGAGTCTCAAAGAATACTATTGAAAGGAAGAAAAATTTGATTGGGTTTTCCCCTCGAGGGGGGTTTTGCCCTGGCATAGTGCCTATATCTGGTGCCCATTGTTTTATGTGCTTTCACTTTGGTAATTGCTTGATGAACTAAAAGAAAGAAGATATAAAGAAAATTTAATAAGAAGTCAAGAACATCACAAGTAATTATCAAGTATAAGAAAATCTTTCTGCCTTTCTGATTTTCTAACATGGTATTAGATCTTTGGTGAAGAAAGAAGAAAAAGGCAGTCCCAAGGACTTGATCAAGGAACCATTCAAAGGGATTATCTCAGGGAAAGAAGTCCACTATATTCAAGGAAGATATCTAACACAATCAAGGGAGAGAAAAAACTTGAAGGAGCCTCAAACTACAGGTCTTAGAAGAAGAGGATTGACCTCATCCTCAAAAAGAACAAGGTACTAGACTTGGTCAAAGGAAAGTAAAAAAGCCGACAAAAGACTCCAGTGATGCTGACAAAGTAAAGTTCAAGGAGCTAGAATTGGTGGCCATGACTCTAATGGTAGAAGGAATAAAGGACAACCTTGTCCCATTTATAGCCAACATCAATCATGCTCAGGAAATGTATGAAGCATTGTCAAAGTTATTCACTATTAAGAACATTGATCAAGTAGCAAGTTTGAGGAATGAACTAAGGACCACAAAGATGACTAAAGAACATATAGTGGCCTCCCTGATCCAGGAGGATCTTGTGAGATCAGTTGCATAGGTCATCATCAGTGTTTAGTGTCGTCATCAGCATTTAGTTCCATGTCGTCGTCAGCATTCAGTTCCGTGTTGTTGTCAGCATTCAGTTCAGTTTCGACAGCTTCAACAATATTGTTATGGTTCAGGCTGTTCAGGATGAACCAAGTGATGTTAATGGTGTTTGTATCTAGTTGTCAACAAGTGTTCATCGACAATTCTGCCAAGGTTGATCCTTGACATGGGTGCGTCGTTTGCTGCAGGGGTTCGATATGGTTTGTCGTCAAGTGATGTCGTCACAAAAGAAGCTTTGTCGACAATATGTGTGTGGGTTTTATGTCACATTGTGACAATGTGTTGTACATGGGTTTTTTTAATACAAAATAATGCAACCCTAAAACCTAATACACATAACCCTAAACCTACCAAACCTATCGAACCTGGTATATACCTCATTGCAAATACATTGACACATTAAAAACCTAATGTTAAAACCATGTACCTACACACCTAAACCTATCAAACCTATCGCATTACAAAACTATGTCTAAAACCCTTTGTATTAGCTCTCGGGCTATGAAACTATGTTATACATTGTAAAAACCATATAAAAACAACCATAGTCACATAACTGCAGGCCTAAACTGCGCAGAGGACATGTGACATGTTACATGTGAACAAGCGGAGTTAACTGTCAGCTCGGAGTTTACACAGTCCTAAACCGCTAGAAACTGCGTGGGGACTATATTCATGTGATCAGAACAGATGGTAGGAGGTTTAGCCGCAGTGCCAACCGTATCGGGAATCGTTAGCATAAACCATAACATGTAAACATCAATGATTAGCCACCGACGTATTGATTGTCGGAACCGCGGGGATAAACCTGCAAGGTGGCGGGTTACGGTTAGACCGCCAGTCACGTAACAGTTCCGTCCTCCGCGCAGTTAACCTGACCACCCGCAGGTTTTGTTATAACCAAAGTCTGTTTTTGGATTTTATTATGGTTTTAGTTCTAAATTAAATGAAACCACCATGTAACCTCCTCACTAGGTGTCATGGTATGATCAGACTGAGGCTAATGAACACTTTCATGTAACACATTCGTGCCAAGTTTAGGTCAGAGTAGTTTGGATGTACCTGCAGGCCTATAAGAGGCGATTTTTCTCCATTGAAGGGGAGATTAGAGTGGTTTAGGTTTTTTATACAGATTCTAGAGGTCATAGGCAATTTTGTTTCCAGTATAATAGGAGCATTTGAAGTCAGAATTGGGAATCGTGACAAGCATTGGAACGCTGGTTCAGAGAGCTTCCTTTTGATAGTGATCAGAAGTGCTTGCATGCACATTCAGTCTGCTCTATTCTCTGTGTAATCGAACTCCTAGGTTTCAATCCTAATAAAGTGGTCGCCCATCTTGAAAGTGGACCCGGAGACATAGTCCATCAGGGACGAACTCCGTAATCAACTTTGTTGTCTGGTATCGCTGTGTTTTTATTGTTTTCACTTCTGTTATGCATCTTAATTATGTTTAATCAGTTGTCGTAAAGTCTCAAGCAGTTTTCTTTGATTTCCGCGCTTTCAGTTAACAATCAATTCATTAATGGCTAATCAATTCTACATTAGTTTTAACATATGATAATTTCAGAGCACTCCTTTGTGAAGATAGCAAGAATCAGAGACGATCTTTTGGCCATTGATGAAATTGTTCCAGACAAAGAACTCATGATCAATGCCCTATTAGGATTGCCACCTACTTGGGGTGCATATGTTGCAGGACTTAACAATTGGAAGGAATCTCCCACTTTTGAAGAACTATGGCCTACCTGCAGTCAGGAAGAATTAAGGATCTCATTAGTTGCCAATTTTGAAGATGTTTCAAATACCTACATTGCTCAACATAAATGAAAGAAATCGAAAGGACCAAGGAAGAAAGATGACATGTCCAAGGTAGAATGCTATCAATGTCATAAGAAGGGTCACTACAGGAGTGGCTGTCTCGAGAATCCATGTAACAAGAAGAGACAAAGAGATCAAGCCAATGTTGTTGAAGAAGAAGATCCAAAGAAAGTCAACCCCGAAGAATCCGACATAAGGGACTTACACTACTAAGTCCTTTGCTTTTAGTCCTAGTTATTCTATTTTGTATTTTTGATACTTAGAATTTATAGGTTTTAACATGTTTTTGGAAAAGACATTTTCTTTTGTTCCCTCAAGTTTTGGAGGGAGCCCCAAACAACTCCCAAAGATAACTATCTCATTTCCTTTCGGTTTTTGGTTTCGTATACTTATTTAAGTTCTGATTATATTAATACTAATCACCATCCTCACTCTATTGTCTTGATTAGGAAAACATCCGCTATATTCTCAAGGATTATGAAAGAGGACCTCTCAAGACAAGGTTTGTCAAGGAACAAAGGTATGCTTTAAAACAATGATTTCTTTAAAATAAATGTTCATTCATTTGACAATCTATTACTAACATTGTTGTGTCTAGCTATTATTCTTAACTGATTTTATAGAACCCTAGACAGGTTCTCTGGAAAACCCAAACCTAAGGGTATGCTAATGTGAATATTTGAAACCCTAAACTGCTTAGGCATATTGAAAAATGCTATTTGAAGTTTTTGTTGAAGATGTCATGTTTAGGATTTTGGTATGATCAGGAAAACCTAACTTATGGTAGAATGATAAAGTCTAAAATCTCGAACCTTTGAACTATTGGTAATGTTGGGTTTGCTATGTTTCTACATTAAAACCCTAACTCATTAGGGTTTGGTGGAATGTGTAGGCAAAAGTTAAAACCCTTATAAAGTCTCAGAAATGATTTCCTTGGTATGTGTGTGTTTGTCTGATCAAACCCTAGTCTAATCAAGTTTGTTGTATGTCTAACTCTTATTGATCTTTGTGAAGTTGGGTTTGACTAACACATGATATGAAATGCCTATGCATGATGATGGATTCCTAGATGTATGAATTGACCTATTTGTCGGTGGTCATGAATCCTAGCGTTTGGAACTAAGCCCTAGACAAAGTTTGTCTTTCAAGGATGATAATATTTGTGAAATTCTAGGGTCTTGGAGTTGAACATTAGTAGAAGTAAAAATCTCTGATGTATGATGACAATATGATGATTTGAGATTTGTGTAAGATTGTTGAAATCTAAGTTTTGGTTGGAATTGATGTTTGATTAAAAATATAGGGTTTGCAACTAACCCTAGTGGAAGTTGGTTATGATATTGACTAAACTGTGATTGGCTTTGATTGATTCTTTTGTATGAGATCTAGGATTTGTATGGATCCCTAGTGGAAAGTCTGAACTCTGAAAGTTGTTAATGTCTTGTAGATCTATATTTGTTTGAATTGTTTCTAGGGCTTACTATTTGTTATAGTAGGGTATGTCACACCTTTGAAAGAAACATTGAAACCCTAGATGGAATGAAAGTTGTTATGATGTAGTCTATGGTTTATGTCAAAGTACCTAGCAAGATGTTGAAGAGTATGTGTCTCTTGTTTATAATTAAGTTTGGGTATCTAATATATGTAAGGTTGAAATGCTTCCGTAATTTTGATATGTCTAACTTCATGCTTCTATAGATTTGGTTGTACTTGCTATCAAAATTGTGGAGGTACATAATCTTCAATATGGTGCAGATGTTCGTTGATGTGATAAGCATGATGGGGATGATAATAACTCTAATGAAATGGTTGGAAGCCACGAAAGATTCTCTGATGACGAAAAGAAGAAGTTGATCTCCCTGAGTGAAGAGGGTGCCTAAATAGAAGATATCTCCTTGAGATTAAAAGGGAGTATAGATAAAGAGATGCTCCCTAGTTGAGAGGGAGGGCATGACTTGGTTTTGATTGAAGAATGAATTTCAGAGGATATGTTGTTGCATGAGAAGTAGGAAAGAAAAGTGTATGATTGAGGAATCTTCTGCCACAGATTCGATAGATAGTCCTACTATGAAAGGTTGAGAGGCAACATCAAGTTGTCTCAAACACCCCAGAGGTTTGTATTTGATTATGTACATATGAAAGAATATTATTGATTGGGGTTGTGCTTGTATAGGTGAATCTCTCGAAGGTTTTGATAGCATGCTGGTTACTAATCAGTTTCATTGGGAGAGATTGGTCATCCTCGATATGTTGGACGAAGGACTGTTTGAGGCTTTGTGTGAGAAGCATTGCCTCGGAGGACATCTGGTGGGCACTTTGTGTTGATGTCTAAGTTTCAAAGTTGGAAAAGCTTGTGTTGATTATAGAGCTCCATTTTTGGATACAAACCTGAATCTTTGGGTTGATGTTTAGCAAGTAAGCCTGATGTTACCTAGAGAGGCTGAAAGCTTGAGTCCATTTTACTCCCACTCAGATAGATTGCCCTGGCCAGGAATCTAGTCCGTGGCATTGCAGTGCCTAAATTGTTGAGAGACCAGTGGATAGATTGCCCTTATCAGGAATCTAGTCCATGGTATTGTGGTGCCTAAAGTTCTTCATCGTTCATATAGTTGAGATCTTCCTTATACTTATATATGATGAATACCTCCATAGTTAAGGAGTGTTGGAAACTATAACTAGGTTCGGTCTTCATTAACATATTTGAGTCATCTTGTAATGTACTTGTCAAAAGAATAAAGAAAATAATTTTAATTATTATTATTATGACTTATTAAAGCATGGGTTTCATGCTTGGGTCACCATGTTTTAGGTCAAAGTCCCCATTAAGGACTTCTATGATTTATTCTAGGTCAATAGAGTCATTGCACTTTCAAAGAGACCCTTCTTGTGCTTTTGAATCATGTAAAAAGGTTTAGTATTGAGTCAAATATAGTTTATGTATCCTCTACATCAAGTCGGCCTAAGGACATCAATTCAACCTCCCTTGAAGCCTATAAATAGAAGCAAGTCGAATTCATTTGGAGCATCTCATCTCAAGCAAGTTCGATATCTCTATGGAAACCAAAGAAGTTCGAAGTGTGTCTAAGGAAGCCAAAGAAAGTGCGAGTTGGGTGGAGTCTAAGGAGAAGAGGAAAAACGAAATTTTGGTGCATCTCTCTTTGTTTTGTGCCCTAGTTTGGGAGATCGAAGTCTTCCAAGTTTCATTGATGCCGGAAGTTGCCTCAAGCCAAAAGTTGCCTAATGCCGGAAGCTGTTACATAGTCAAAGTTGCTGGAAGAGAAGTCAAAGATCTGGGAGGCTAGCTTGGTGTGGAGGGAAGGTTTGGTCTTTGTCTAGGGTGAAAAGTCTCAAAGAATACTACTGAAAGGAAGAGAATTTTGACTGGGTTTTCCCCTCGAGGGAGGTTTTTCCTTAGCATAGTGCCTATATTTGGTGTCAATTGTTTTATGTGCTTTCGCTTTGGTAATTACTTAATGAACTAAAAGAAAGAAGATATAAAGAAAACTTAATAAGAAGTCAATAACATCACAAGTAATTATCAAGTATAAGAAAATCTTTCTGCCTTTTTGATTTTCTAACATGTTATCGAGCTTTGGTGAAGAAAGAAGAAAAAGGAAGTCTCAAGCACTTGATCAAGGAACCATTTAAAAGGATTATCTCAGGGAAAGAAGTCCACTATATTCAAGGAAGATGTCTAACACAATCAAGGGAGAGAACAAACTTGAAGGAGCCTCAAACTACAGGTCTTGGAAGAAGAGGATTGATCCCATCCTCGAAAAGAACAAGGCACTAGACTTGGTCAAAGGAAAAGTAAAGAAGCCAGAGAAGACTTTGGTGATGCTTAAAAAGAAAAGTTCAGGGAACTAGAATTGGTGGCCATGACTCTAATGGTAGAAGGAATAAAGGACAACTTTGTCCCATTTATAGCCACCATCAATCATGCTCAAGAAATGTATGAAGTATTGTCAAAGTTATTCACTATTAGGAACATTGGTCAAGTAGCAAGTTTGAAGAATGAACTAAGGACCACAAAGAAGACTAAAGAAGATACAATGGCCTCCTTCTTTGTGAAGATAGCAAGAATTAGAGATGATCTTTTGGCCATTCATGAAATTGTTCGAGACAAAGAACTCGTGATCACCACCCTATTAGGATTGCCACCTACTTGGGGTACATTCGCTGCAGGACTTAATAGTTGGAAGGAAGCTCCCACCTTTGAAGAACTATGGATTGCCTACAGTCAGGAAGAATAAAGTATCTCATTAGTTGCCAATTCTGAAGATGTTTCAAATAAATACATTGCTCAACATAAAGGAAAGAAATCGAAGGGACTAAGAAAGAAAGTTGACATGTCCAAGGTAGAATACTATCAATGTCATAAGAAGGATCACTACTACTACAGGAGTGACTGCGCCGACAATCCAAGCAACAAGAAGAGAGAAAGAGATCAAGCCAATGTTGGTGAAGAAGAAGATCCAAAGAAAGTCAAACTCGACTAATCTGACATAAGGGACTTACACTACTAAGTCATTTGATTTTAGTCTTCATTATTCAATTTTGTATTTTTGATATTTAGAATTTATAGGTTTTAACTTGTTTTTGGAAAATACATTTTCTTTTGTTCCCTCAAGCTTTGGAGGGAGCCCCCAACAACTCTCAAAGATAAGAATCTCATTTCCTTTCCGTTTTTGGTTTCATATACTTATTTAAGTTGTGATTATATTAATACTAATCACCATTCTCCCTCTATTGTCTTGATTAGGAAAACATTTGCTATATTCTCAAGGAGTATGAAAGAGGACCTCTCAAGACAAGGTTTGTCAAGGAACAAAGGTATGCTTTAAAACATTGATTTCTTTATAATAAATGTTTATTCATTTGACAATTTATTACTAACATTGTTGTGTCTAGCTATATTGAATCACATTGATTCTTGTTCTGGGTGATTCATCAATTGATAAATCGACCCCACTCATTCTTAATTGATTTTATATAACCCTAGGTAGGCTCTCTGGAAAACCCAAACCTAAGAGTATGTTAATGTGAATATTTGAAACCCTAAATTGCTTAGGCATATTGAAAAATGCTATTTGAAGTTTTTGTTGAAGATTTCATGTTTAGGATTTTGGTATGATCAGGAAAACCTAACTTAAGGTTGAATGATCAAGTCTAAAATCCCGAACCTTTGAAATATTGGTAATGTTGGGTTTGCTATGTTTCTACATTGAAACTCTAACTCATTAGGGTTTGGTGGAATGTGTAAGTAGGAGCCTTATAAAGTCTCAGAATCGATTTCCTTGGTATGTGTGTGTTTGTCTGATCAAACCCTAGTCTAATCAACTTTGTTGTATGTCTAATATCTTATTGATCTTTGTGAAATTGGGTTTGACTAACACATGATATGAAATGCCTATGCATGATGATGGATTCCTAGATGTATGAGTTGACCTATTTGTGGGTGGTCATGAATCCTAGGGTTTGGAACTAAGCCCTAGTCAAAGTTTGTCTTTCTAGGATGATAGTATTTGTGAAATTCTAGGGCTTTGGAGTTGAACCTTAGTAGAAGTAAAAATCTCTGATGTATGATGACAATATGATGATTTGAGATTTGTGTAAGATTGTAGAAATCTGCTTTTTGGTTGGAATTGATGTTTGACTGAAAATCTAGGGTTTGCAACTAACCCTAGTGGAAGCTGGTCATGATAATGACTAAGTTGTGATTGGTTTTGATTGATTCTTTTGTATGAAATCTAGGATTTGTATGGATCCCTTGTGGAAAGTCTGAATTCTGAAAGTTGTTAGATGTCTTGTAGAGCTATATTTGTTTGAATTGTTTCAAGGGTTTGCAATATGTTATAGTAGGGTATGTCACACCTTTGAAAGAAACATTGAAACCCTAGATGGAATGAAACTAGCGTTTATGACAACGTCCCTAACAAGATGTTGAAGAGTAGGCGTCTATTGCTTATAATTAAGTTTGGGTATCTGATATATGTAAGGTTGAAATGCTTACGTAAATCTGATATGGCTAACTTCATGCTTCTATAGATTTGGTTGTACGTGCTATCTAAATTGTGTAAGTACACAATCTTCAATATGGTGAAGATGTTCGTTGATGTGATAAGCATGATGGGGATGATGATAACTTTGATGAAATGGTTGAAAGCCACGAAAGATTCAGCGATGACGAAAAGAAGAAGTTGATCTCCCTGGGTTAAGAGGGAGCTTGAATAGAAGAGATTTCCTTGAGATTAAGAGGGAGTCTGGACAAAGAGATGCTCCCTGGTTGAGAGGGAGGGCATAGCTTGATTTTGATTGAAGAATGAACTTCTAAGGATATGTTGCCGCACGAGAAGTAAGAAAGAAAAGTGTATGATTGAGGAATCTTCTGTCAGAGATTCGGTTGATAGTCCTATTATGAAAGGTTGAGAAGCAACATCAAGTTGTCTAGAACACCTCAAAGGTTTGTATTTGATTATGTACATATGAAAGAATATTATTGATTGGGGTTGTGTTTGTATAGGTGAATCTCTCAAAGGTTTTGATAGCATGTTGGTTACCAATCAGTTTGATTGGGAGAGATTGGTCATCCTTGATATGCTGGATCAAGGAGTGTTGAGGCCTTGTGAGTGAAGCATTTCCTGGGAGGACATTTGGTCGGGAATTTGTGCTGATGCCTAGGTCCCGAAGTTGGAAAAGGTTGTGTCGATTATATAGCTCCGTTTTTGGATACACACCTGGATCTTTGGGTTGATGGTTAGCAAGTAAGCCTGATGGTACCTAGAGAGGCTGAAAGCTTGAGTCCATCTTAGTCCCACTTAGATAGATCGCCCTAATCATGAATATAGTCCGTGGAATTGTGGTTCCTAAATTATTGAGAGACCAATGGATAGATTGCTCTAGTCAAGAATCTAGTCCATGGTATTGTGGTTCCTAAAGTTCTTCATGGTTCATATAGTTGAGATCTTTCTTATACTTGTATATGATGAATACCTCCATAGTTAAGAGGGAGTGTTGGAAAATGTAACTAGGTTCGGTCTTCATTAGTTTATTTGAGTAATCTTGTAATGTACTTGTCAAAAGAATAAAGAAAAGAATTATTATTATTATTATTGTGACTTATTAAAGCATGGGTTTCATGCTTGGGTCACCATGTCTTAGGTCAAAGTCCTGATTTAGGACTTCTAGGATTTATTGTGAGCCAATAGAGTCATTGTACTTTTAAAGAGACCCTTCTTGCGCTTTTGAATCGTGTAAAAGGGCTTAGTATTGAGTCAAATATAATTATGTATCCTCCACATCAAGTTGGCCTAGAAGAGATCAAGTCGGCCCAAGGACATCAATTAGACCTCCCTTGAAGCCTATAAATAGAAGCAAGTCAAATTCACTTGAAGCATCTCATCTCAAGCAAGTTCGATATCTCTAAGGAAGCCAAAGAAGTGCGAAGTGGGTCTATGGAAGCCAAAGGAAGTGCGAGTTGGGTGGAGTCTAAGGAGAAGAAGAAAAACGAAATTTTGGTGCCTCTCTCTCTTTGTTTCGTGCCCTAGTTGGGGAAATCGACGTCTTCCAAGTTTTGTTGATGTCGGAAGTTGCTACATAGTCGAAGTTGCTGGAAGAGAGGTTGAAGATTTGGGAGGCCGGCTTGGTGTGGAGGAAAGGTTTGGTCTTTGTCTAGGGTGAAGAGTCTCAAAGAATACTATTGAAAGAAAGAGAATTTTGACTCGATTTTCCTTGTGAGCGCTGTTTTTCCCTAGTGCCTATATCTGGTGTCCATTGTTTTATGTTCTTTTGCTTTGGTAATTGTTTGATGAACTAAAAGAAAGAAGATATGAAGAAAACTTAATAAGAAGTCAAGAACATCACAAGTAATTATCAAGTATAAGATAATCTTTCTGCCTTTCTGATTTTCTAACATGGTATTAGAGCTTTGGTGAAGAAAGAAGAAAAAGGCAGTATCCCATTTTTGAAGAACTATGAATTGCCTCCAGCCACGAAGAATTAAGGATCTCATTAATTGCCAATTCTAAATATGTTTCAAATACCTACATTGCTCAACATAAAGGAAAGAAATCGAAAGGACCAAGGAAGAAAGTTGACATGTCCAAGGTAGAATACTATCAATGTCATATGAAAGATCGCTACTAACTACAAGAGTGACTGTGCTGACAATCCAAGTAACAAGAAGAGAGAAAGAGATCAAGCCAATGTTGGTGAAGAAAAAGATCCAAAGAAATTCAAACCCGAAGAATCTGACATAAGTGACTTACACTACTAAGTCCTTGCTTTTAGTCTTCGTTATTCTATTTTGTATTTTTGATATTTAGAATTTATAGGTTTTAACATGTTTTTGGAAAAGACATTTTCTTTTGTTCCCTCAAGCTTTGGAGGGAGCCCCCAACAACTCCCAAAGATAAGTATCTCATTTCCTTTCGGTTTTTGGCTTGATATACTTACTTAAGTTATGATTATATTAATACTAATCACCATTCTCCCTATATTGTCTTGATTAGGAAAACATCTGCTATATTCTCAAGGAGTATGAAAGAGGACCTCTCAGGACAAGGTTTGTCAAGGAACAAAGGTATGCTTGAAAACATTGATTTTTTTTATAATAAATGTTTATTCATTTGAGAATCTAGTACTAACATTGTTGTTTCTAGCTATATTGAATCACATTGATTCTTGTTATGGGTGATTTGGCCTTCATTAATGTATTTGAGTCATCTTGTAATGTACTTGCCAAAAGAATAAAGATAATAATTTTTATTATTATTATTGTGACTTATTAAAGCATGGGTTTCATGCTTGGGTCACCATATCTTAGGTCAAAGTCCCCATTGAAGACTTCTAGGATTTATTCTGAGTCAATAGAGTCATTGTACTTTTAAAAAGGCCCTTCTTGGGCTTTTGAATCACGTAAAGAGGTTTAGTATTGAGTCAAATCTAATTTATGTATCCTCCACATCAAGTTGACCCATAAGAGATCAAGTCAGCCCAAGGACATCAATTCGACCTCCCTTGAAGCCTATAAATAGAAGCAAGTCGAATTCATTTGGAGCATCTCATCTCAAGCAAGTTCGATATCTCTACGGAATCCGGAGAAGTGCAAAGTGGGTCTAAGGAAGCCAAAGGAAGTGCGAGTTGGGTGGAGTCCAAGGAGAAGAAGAAAAACAAAATTTTGGTGCCTCTATCTTTGTTTCATGCCCTAGTTTGAGAGATCGAAGTCTTCCAAGTTTCGTTGATGCCGAAAGTTGCTTGATGTCAGAAGCTGCTACATAGTCGAAGTTGTTGGAAGAGAGGTCGAAGATCTAGGAGGTTGGCTTGGTGTGGAGGGAAGGTCTAGTCTTTGTCTAGGGTGAAGAATCTCGAAGAATACTATTGAAAGGAAGAGAATTTTGACTCGGTTTTCCCCTCAAGGGGGATTTTTCCCTGGCATAGTGCCTCTATCTGGTGTCCATTGTTTTATGTGCTTTCGCTTTGGTAATTGCTTGATGAACTAAAAGAAAGAAGATGTAAAGAAAACTTAATAAGAAGTCAAGAACATCACAAATAATTATCAAGTATAAGAAAACCTTTTTGCCTTTCTGATTTTCTAACAACCTAGTTACACATTTTTCAACAGTGTCCACGCCTTCGGTCGGCCCTAGAACGATGCCCTAGAGGTTGATGCAGCTAAAAAGAAAAGAAAAAGCATAATTTGGCCACACTCAACAAGAAATGTATCACAAAATGCAAAAGATGGCTGGAACATACAAATTTAGCACGTGGACAAAAGCCAAAGAAGAGCTCTACCCCTTATCTATGGCCATCACTCTAGTTCCTATGGGCCTTAGATGTGTCCCCTCCATATTAAGGAACCCACAATTGTCTCAACCCCTAATGGGCAATGAAATGCCCCACCTTAAAAGCGGGTATTCACTGTTATATCTTGCACATCATGCTCTCATCCTATTGAAAAGTGTATCTAGGTTTAGTCTTCATAATGACATGTAATTATGATTTTATGTAAAGAAATGTAAATAAGAAAATGTAATTATTATGTTGACTTAATTCATGGGTTTCATGAGCAAGGGATTTTGTTTTTGAGTCAAGACTCCCATTGAGAGTCTTTAGGGTTTATTCATCTAGACATAAAAGAGTCATTGTCATGTAAATGAAGTCATGTTACACTTTGTAATATGTCAATATTGTCTATGTAAAGTATCCTCCAAGAACTTGTCACCAAACCCCTTCAAGTCGACCTACAAACCATGAAGAAGCTGCAAGATGAAGTCGGACTAAAATCCAGCAGTCAAGTCGGCCTAAAGGGCAACGAAGAATGGTATAAATAGCCCTACTCGGCCTCATTTGGAGACACACAATTCGGACAAGCATTCACTAGAAAAGTGCGAAGAGAAGGCAAAAGAAAGAGGGCTAAAAGGAGAGCAAGAAGGAGCGGCAAAAGAGAAGTGCGAAGATTCTTCTCGGACATCATCTTCTGGGTATAGCGAAGATTCTTCTGGGAAGTGCGAAGTCTAAGTAGTACAAAGTCTAGGCAGTAGATTCTTCTGGGAAGTGCAAAGTCTGGACAACAGATTCTTCTAGGCAGTGCGAAGTTAAGGCAGTGAAATTCTTTTGGGGCAACAAGAGAGAGACTCTACTAAGTGATCAAAGAAGAGACCGAGGTTCTCTCTAGAAAACCTAGAGATCCAGATTCTCTAGGGAAAGTTGTGAAGGTGAAGTATAATAGATAGAGACTCGAGTTTCTCCAGGAGGAAAGGCAAAGGAAGGAAGAGGCATAACATCAAGGTGGGTGACAAGGTTCTTGGGAGGATACTATAGTCAAGGGTCTGTGTCATGGTCTTGGTACTTATTAATTGAAGATCTAGAAAAAGAATTTTATCGGGTTTTCCTCTCGGTCAGAGGTTTTGGCCCTGGCTAGAGAAGCCTATATACTGTGTCACTTGTCTTTATTTATTGGTAATTGTCTTGATGAAAAGAACACACTAAGAAGATAACAAAGAAAGATCATAAGTTAATAAGTAAAAAGTTGAAAAACATATCACAAGCAATTATCAAGCAGAGAAATTGTTAACACTGAGTGCCCTTGATTTCTCAACACATCCCCTGGAGCCCTGAGTAGTTATGACGAAGAATCATTCAAAGCCAAAAGGCATGTGAAGAAGGGTGGAAAAAAAAAGTCAAGGTAACTCATGTACCACGATTTTCTCCCTCCTACACTCATATGCCCAGGTGTGGGCTTCCCTTACTATAGTTACGCTTGTACAAAGGCATGTGACTTGGAGCACTCCCCTGATCCCCACTCCATTCCATCACTATATATTTGCCACCTACCACTGGATGGATGTACCATGGACATGTCACCCCATTTAAAGGTTGAAACCACCTAATAGGATCCTTGATTAACCCCCCTTATTGAGCTTGGAGACACTTGTACATGCCAAAACCCACTATGGAAGGGCATGCCACCATGAAGTGCCCCATTGATTCCATGACTTGTAAGTTCGTTTTCTTGATTATTCTAATGATTTGTTGTATTGGAGGGCAAGGGGACGCATTGAATCTTATGCAGGATCGCAGGTGGGTCTCCATTTTGGGCTTGGTCTCCCTATACAAGCTCCTAGCCCTCCAAAGGGCCACATTGTCACTTGTCGGGTGAGCATTGAGAGCCATGGGCCTCCACCATAGCAGAGAGTACCTTATGGATCCCCAGCACCACTCGTTGATTGCTCATGTTCCATCTATTGGATGAGGATCAATGTTGTGAAAATCGCGATTGGGATTAAATCGGCACGGGGAACAAATCGGAAAAAATCGGACAAATCGGGAAAAAATCAGAAAAAATCGGGAAAAAATCGTTTGGTATAAAAATTTTCATTTTTTTTCAATTTTTTTAATATCTTAACCATCTACCACCCACCATGATTTTTTTTAATTTATTTATTTATTTTTTTTTTCCAGTAAAAATCGCGATTTTTCAGTAAAAATCGGCAAAAAAAAATTTAGGTGATTTTTTCGTATAAAAATTGCGATTTGATCGGCAAGGTGAAAAAATCGCGATTTAATCGCGATTTTCACAACACTGATGAGGATGATGCACCTAGTTCACCGTGCCCAACCAACTCCACACTTGCACCATATACTTGGCAGGTGTACCAGAGTCCAAATGAGGATGTGTCTCACTGCAGGAGACAGAAGGGCTTATGTCATCATCCTAGCCCTTATAGATGATTTATAGGCATTTTCGATCCACCTAGGAGCACCACAGGGATTTGCTTGGAAAAAAGGGGCCAACCCTTTGTCCACTATATTTGAGGTCCATTTTCACATCATAGTACACTCTGGACTCCATTAGGTCTCTTCAAAAGCCCAACGACTCATTTTTGTGATCATTCTACCCTCTTGAGAGGTTTGTTCTTATGTTATTGAACCATCTTGGAGGGCTTGTCAACAAGGGATGTTATTATTGCACATTATTTTATTATTTGGGGCTCAATTAGGCCAAATTAGGCAAATCGAACTCATTAGAGATTGTATAAATAGATGAGAGGTGATTCATTCTCTCATCATCACTTGGATTGGGTTTGGTAGCTACTTGAAAATTCCACATTCCCTCTGGAGGACGAGTTTGGATTACATGGATGAATTTTGATGTATGGATTTTATCTTCTTGATCTTGGAGCTTCATTATTGGTATAATTTGATGATTGGATATACTCATTTGTACATGTAAGTAATCTTTTTCATGCTTATTATTGTTATTTACTTTGTCACGTGAAATGTTGTTGGGACTTTCGCTATACATGTCAGAAATTTACTGCATTTCTATGCGAAGTTGTGGAAATTTTGATCTTTTGTAGTGTTGCATCATTGAATGGGCCATGTATGAATGGGTGAATGTTCCTAGAGATTATTGTTGTTGAATACATCTTGATAAGTCATCAATTATTGCATATCGAAGTATAAAGTCCTTAAGTAGTTGTTCTCATGCCCTAATGCAATGCAAAGTTGCTTGAAGGCCTCATTGATTGGGTAAATCCTTTCCAAAAATAAATTCCCTTTGACTCCATCTCTCCCAAAGGATAAGGCACTAATCCTTCCACAGGTGATCACTTTTAAAGGATATTTCTCTCACCTCTCCTCTTTCTAGGCCTAGCCTCCATAGGTCACCTAGGACATCATTTTTCTCCCATTGTAGCCATAAAAAAAGTTTCATCTCTTGTCCATAACTACGCTAGGGTTTTTTCTAGAGGCCCTCCAAATTTCAAGAAATTCCGACGGTGGGATCTTGAGATAAAGCAAGCCCTAGCTCAAGAATCATTTCTTGCCCTAGGTTTCCCTTGGCTAGTGTCTTCTTTGGATCATTGCATTCAATTCTCTAAAGAAAATTTGTCCTTTGATCCTCTTCTCTTCCATAATTAGGTCAAGCCCCTCCTTGGTTGATCAACTCGAAATCCTTGACCTAATTTTGGGTCCACTTGGTCTCGTGTGGTCCCACAGCCTTACAACTCTAATTCCACAAATATCACATAAAGACCAATTCTCCATAAGGATCCTTAAGTCGAGGAAGTCCCTTGTCAAGGCATATCCTCTAAACCTAGGCTCAAGTGTCCTCTTAGCCCTTCCTAGAGAGCCTATCACCTTCCTTCTCAAACAAGCTATTTAATTAACTCTCTCTTGTGAACAAGCATTAGGAATCATTCCTTATTCGATCATTGATCTATTCATCATTGTGATTCCTCTTCTATTGGGTCTCCTCCCATCAGTGAAAGTCTGTAAAGAGCAAGGAGCATTAGCTGAGGTGATAGTGGGCTATCGCTCCATTGTTGCCCCTTGACCAAGTAGTTTCTCTATAGGATCCCCTCCTAGGACTCCTGCTAGTTTGAGCAGTAACAGTGACAATAGGTGAGATACTACTTACTGCAAGGGGTAAGGATGTCCAGAGATTCCTCAACCCTGGGAGCTCTTTGACTCAATTCCTCTCCCTTGGAGCTTAGATGGGGGGAAGAGCATAGCTCAATGTCCTCGATTAGCTAGGACCCTTACCAACGAGGGTCACATCCATCATTCCAAGCTACTCTCTGAATACCAAGAACTTCCCTTTTGGCAAAGCCTTGGTGAGAATGTTTGCTATCTGCTCATCTGTCAAAATGTGATGGAATCTCACTGCTAAACTCTGCACCATATCTTGAATGTAGTGATACCTGATCTCAATATGCTTGGACTTGTCATGGAACACAAGATTCTTTGCCAATCAGATCTCGCTCTTGGCGCAATATATCACTGTCGTATCTAGTACTTGCTCAAACAACTCTCCAAAGAGCTTCCTCAACCATAAAACCTCACAACTCACCATGCTGGTAGCAAATACTCAGCCTCCAGAGTACTAAGGGCAACAAAATTCTGCTTCCTACTCATCTAAGATATCATAGCAAAACCCCAACTAAAGCAACACCCTCATGTGCTTTTCCTGTCAATAACATTTCCGGCCCAGTTAGCATCAGTGTACCCATGTAGTCTCACATCTTTAAAAGTATATCTCAAACCAAGATTAATTGTCCCATGCAAATATATCAGCACATGCTTGGTAGCAAACCAGTGTGCATGAAGAGGCTCAATCATAAACTGGCTCAATGTGTTAATTGCAAAACATATGTCCAGACAGGTGTTCACAAGGAACATTAATGCCCCAATTAGTTGTCAATACTCAGAGGGATTCGTCAAATCATGTCCTGCAACATCTCCACATAATTTCTTGAAGTTCATTTCCATCGGTGTGGCCATGGACTTGCATTCTACCATTCCAAATCTTTCCAACAATCTCACAACATATTTTCCTTGAGAAAGAAAATCTCTCTAAGCTTTTGCCACACTTCTAATCCCAAGAAGTAATGCATCAATCCAAGATCTTTCATTTTGAACTCGGAGGTTAGCTCCCTCTTACACTCGAGCATCAAAGGCTCACTACCTGTCAAGAATAAATCATCAACATAAAAAACCAAAATAAGGGGCATACTCTGGACCACTTTGAAGTAGAGGTTTGTGTCAGCATTGCTTCTCGTGAATCCAAGCTTCACCAGGCTCTGCGGGCTTGCTTCAGACCATAAAGTGCCTTCTTCGGCCTGCAAAGATGAGTCTTCCTGTCATGTACTTCAAAGCCCTGTGGTTGCTCAACACATACTTTTTCCTGTAGTATGCCATGAAGAAATGCAGTCTTCACATCCATCTAGTGAAGTGTCCATCCTTGGTTAGTAGCAAGGGCAAAAATAGATCTAATAGTGGTATAGCAGACAACAGGTGCAAATATATCATCATAATCTTCTCCCTCTTTCTAGGAGAAGCCTCTAGCCATGAACCTTGCCTTATATTTCTCAATACTTCAATTAGCTCCATGTCTAATCTTGTATATCCATTTGGAAGCCACAACAAACTTCCCTCTAGGCCTCAGAACGACTTCCCACACATCATTCTTCAAAATGGATTCGCACTCTTCGGCCATAACATCTTTCCAAACATATTCTTTCACTACTTCAAAGGTGTGTGGTTCAGCCTGTATGAGGGAGCTCATAGCCAAAATATATCCCTGGTGTCAGCATGGCTTGATTTCTCTAAAGGTTCCTTTAGTAGTAGCATGTCTTTTAGCACCTTGTAAAGTATCACGAAGCTAAAGTGGTCTCTTCTTGGAAGGGGGATCACATGGAGGAGGATCCAGGGGGTCCATACGTTCCATAGGATCATCAACAACTTCTTTCTCTGGCTCTGGCTGAGAAGGACCTTCTAGTAGGTCCATGTCATCATCCTTCTTTTCAACAGGAGGAGGAATATCTCTTGCTTTTCTAAGGGCAACATCTTCATCAAAAGTCACATCCCTGCTAAACTCGATACTCCTTTGACCAGGCATATATTCTAAAAGCTTTAGGATTATCACAATACCCAACAAATGTACCTTTCTTTCTAGTGGCTTCCAGGTTGTTCCTCTTATCCTTCGGCACATGAAAGTACATGGGGTAGTCAAATATCCTTAGATGTCCAACATTGGGCTTCACACTTGTGAACACTTCTTTGGGAGTCTTGTCACCCAAGGCTTGATGAGGAATCCTATTTTGAACATAGACTACTATATTAGTGGCTTCTCCCCAAAGGAACTTCGACAACTTTTGATCATGCAACATGGCTCAGGAAGCTTCCATGATGGTCCTATTCTTCCTTTTAGCCACACCATTGTGCTCAGGATTATAAGGTACAATGGCCTCCCTTTTTATTCTAGCCTTCTTGCAAAAATCAACGAACTCATTAGACTCCACCATTGTCAAACCTGAAGATTTTGATTTTTTTCCCTATTTGATTCTCTATCAGTGCCTTGAAATCCTGGAACATATCAAATGCTTCATCGCTATGCTTCAAGTAGAATATCCATGTCTCCCGGGAGAAGCCATCCACAAGATTATGTAATATAGATAGTCACCCAAAGATTTTATTAGCGTGGATCCACATAAGTCAGAATGAATGAGTTGTAGAATGTTACTGACCCTGCTTTTGCTAGAGGGGAATGGTACCCTCGACTTCTTTCCACAAGCACATCCCAGACATACACCATCATGCTTAATTTGAACTTCAGGCATTCCAGAAACCAACCCTCTTACTTTCGGTAAGGCTTCATAGTGTAGATGAGCAAACCTTCCGAACCATAGATCACTTTGATGATTGCTATCATGTATTAGTGCTCGCAATGGTTTTCCATTGACTCTATAGATTCCTTCAATTCTAGATCCCAAGGTGAATGCATCTCTCATGCGAGAATCCATAGGCCAGGTGAGGACCTTTTCTCTTGTGAAGGCAACTCTCATCCATTTGTCTTCCAAGGCATATATAGATACTAGCTTCTTCTTTAGTCCCAAAACATACATAACATGATGAAGAAGAATGGTTTCCCCAGAGTCCAAATGAAATGTAACAGAACCAAAACCCTTCACAGGATAAGAGGAGTTGTCCCCAAGGATGATGTTTAGATTAGTCCCCCTCAACCAAATTTGAGAGGACTTCCTAGTACCCAAAGAAATTTCTAGAAGCCCCACTATCTACCAACCATTACATGAATCCGAAGGAGAGGAACTAGAAAGATCAGAAATAAGAATATATACAGATTGAGTAGCAATTGCACTATTTCCATACCTTGAGTTTCTTGATCTCTTTTGAGGACAATAGCCTTCTTCACGATCATCGAGAGCATCTCTTCTTCTTCTATCATTAAACTTGTTGTTGTTGAAGCCATGATGGATGTTGAAACTTGACCTTGGAGCATTTCTCTTTTTCGGACAGTCTTGAGCATAGTGACCAATACTTGTGACAATTATGGCATTCAATTTTTGACATATCCCTATCCCTTCTTGATATTCTAATAGAGTCCTTGGATGTTGGAGCAAGCTTCCTTGAATTAGATGGACTTCCTCTTCCTTTCCTTTTCTTGTCTCAAACAACAAATGTAGAGGGATCTCCTTCTTCATGCTTTTGGATCCTCCCTCTAGAGATCATCCTTGTTTCTTCTTGAGAACATTTGCCAACCAACTCAATAAATATTGGAAATTTGTTATTGTTGCTTATAGTAGTAATGAAGGTTTCCCAAATAGGAGGAAGGCCTTAAAGAGTAACAACCACCAACTCTCTAAAATTTATAGGTTATCTAGCAATCTGCAATTGATCCATTAGATAGGATATCCTCATGACATATGATTGCACAGATTCCCCCTTTTTCATCTTAATGTTCTCGAGTTGTTTCTTCAAGGAAAGAATGTGATTCAAATTGGTCACCTCATACGTCCCAACCAGCTTTTCATAGATATCCTTGGACTTCTTCAATTTTCCAATGTAAGTAAGCAAATGATCTTTCAAAGAATCAATAAGTATTTTCTTGGCTTTGATCTCACCTTTAGTATATTTGGCCTTGGCAGCAACAGGAGCATTTTCTGGAGGCTCATGTAATTTTCCTTCCACATATTCCAAAACATCATTTTCATCCAATGTCACTTCCAAATTGATCATTTGTACTTATTATTATGTTTGTATATCATCAAACAACTACCAAAAAAAAGAGGAACAAGAACACGGAATATAGGCTACAAGCCAGGGCCAAAACCTCTCCACTTGAGAGGAAAACACGCAAATCTCCTCTTCCTTATAGATTCTTCAATTGATGAGTTCCAAGACCTTTAGACCAAGATCAATACCCTCCAATACCAAGTCCAACCTTTTTAGATGATGTGCTTTCCTTGTCCAAGTCAAACCTAGTCAAATCTCTTCCAATAGCACAACTTCGACCTCAAGTTGCAGAATTTCGGCCTTTACTGCAGACCTGAAATTTTCGACTCTCCAGCAATTGTTGTTGCCATACATGTGGTTCTTTTAGCCTCCCAGGGCTTTCTTGGACCTTCGCTTGCCTTTTTCTAACTTCTGGAGCTTGAGGATGACTTCTTGTGACCTTCACTTGACCTTCTTGTCTTCCCTTCTTCAAGATTGAATTTGTAGAGCAAAACACTAGATCTATTGCAGAAACCCTAGCCTTCATTTGCAGTTTGCACATGTAAGAGAGAAATAAACCAAAACTAAGTCTTCTTCGTCCTCTTCCTTCTTCGTTGCCTCTTCTTCTTCTTCCTTCGCTTGAATGAGAGAGAGATGAATGTGCTTTAAGGAGGTCGAGTTTCATCCTTTATATAGGTTTCTCAAAGGTGGAGGTGGCTCCTAAAATTAGGCCGATTTGCCAACTGTCAGTCCGACTTGATCTTGTAGGGTATCTTGACACTTTTAAGAACAAAATAATTTTCTTTACAAGTTACAATGTGCCCAAAGGGGTCTTCAACTTATGACAATGACTCTTTTGACTTCTTGACCTAAGGCAAACCCTAGAAGCACTCAATGCATGCTTGACCTATAAAATAAAAGACCTTGAGCATGAAACCCATGCTCCAAAAATAATAATAATAATTTTTCTTTCATTTTACAATTTACAAGAATCAAAAGTACATTTCATATTTATGAAGACCAAACCTAGTTACACATTTTTCAACACTCCCTCTTAACTAGGGAGGTATTCATAAATGGTACATGGAGATTCTCAAACTGAAAATATCTCATAAGAAGAGTCGGATTGGTAACCCATCTGTTTAGCATTATATCCACCAACATTATAACATAGCAAGGCCTTGACTAATAGCTCTATCTCTCCACAAGATTAGAGCATAATGTTGGCGAGACCAATGATTTGTAAACACCATCATCATTGTCTCTCAAGGTACATACCCCTCCCGGGTGTTCAGAGTATGACCTTCTTTGGAATATACTTATCTTGGATAGCTAGTCCTCAAAGAATATCGGTCCCCGACTATTGTTATCTTGGATGCCCCACCTCATCCTCAAAGAGTATCAGATGCCAGATGCTTACCCAATCCTCCATTTTGTCTTCCCAAGTGAACACAAGAATGATGTGCCTATCTCTCCCTCTCAACTAGGGAGGATACATCAACCAAACCAAGTTTGTCTCTCAAATACACAAGCTTCTTACTAGGAAGAGATTTCGTCAATATGTTAGCTACCTGCTCATCGATGGAGATATAATATAGCTGCAACACACCATCTTGTACTAGCTTTCAAATGTAGTGATATGTTTTTCCTTTCCATAATATATTGGGTCTTCAGCCAATCGTATACAACTAGTGTTATCACAATGTATCACTGTAGGGTCCATTGGTCCTTCAAATAGGTCTGATAGCAGCTTCCTTAACCACATAGCTTCTTTGCTTACTTCATAGGTTGCAACGTATTCAGCCCCAGCACTACTCAAAGCAATCGTATCTTGCTTTCTGCTCATCCACGAGGTCATGGAGGATCCCAAACTAAAACATCCTCCTGTAGTGCTTCTTCCATCCTGCTCACTACCTCCCCAATCGGAATCTATATATCCAATTAAGTGGACATCATTCCTCCAATCACATTTTAGGCAGTCGTGGAGTGTTCCTTGCAGATATCTCAGTATGTGTTTCGTTGCTATCCAATGATCATGCTTTGGCTCCACTTGGAACTGACTAAGAATATTTACTGCAAAACATATGTTTGGTCGAGTATTCAACAAGTACATCAGTGAGCCAATCAATTGCCTATACCTAGAAGGATCCACAGGGCTTGATTGGAAACTCCTTAGTCTTTTCAAGTTTGTGATCATTGCGGTTGTCATTGATTTGCAATCCATCATGTCAAACCTCTTCAACATCTTGATCACATACTTTTCTTGACCTAGATAGATTTCATCAAGTCCTTTCCAAACTTCCAATCCCAAATAGTAATGCATCAACCCTATATCCTTCATGTCAAATTCTGTTGCTAGATGCTTCTTAAATTCTTAAATTCGACCTTCCACACCTGTCAAGAGAAGATCATCCACATACAGAAGAATGATCACTAGCTCTCTCTTCACAACCTTAACATAAAGGTTTGCATCAACATAACTCTTGGCGAAGCCTAATCTCTGTAGGTATGCATCCATCCTAGCATACCATGCCCTTGGTGCTTGCTTGAGGCCATATAATGCCTTCTTCAATCTACAAAATATGCCTTTATATCTTTAACTTTAAATCCCAAGGGTTGTTCTATATAGACTTCCTTATCAATTGTGCCATTCAGGAATGCAACCTTGACATCCATTTGGTGGATGTTTTATCCCATTGGTGTTGCCAAAGAGACCAACGAACGCATAGTTGTATACCTTGTTGTTGGAGCAAATGTCTCTTCATAGTCAATGTCTTCCTGTTGAGAGAAACCCCTAGCCACAAATCTTGCCTTAGACTTGTCAATACTTCCATCTGTTGCATGTTTGATCTTGTAAATCCATTTAGAAGTTACCACATATTTGTCTTTAGGCCTAGGTATGATCTCCCAGACTTCATTCTTTATTATAGATTGATATTCTTCATTCATGGCATCCTTCTATTCTTGGTGATTGACAGCTTCAAAAGTGGATGGCTCTGCTTCAATTAGTTTTGTCATGTAGGTTGCATACCTAGAATATAGTTTGGGCTTCCTACTTTCCCTGAATGTGCCTTGAGCTGCTCCATGATCTTCTGCATCAAGTAGTGTAAACTTCAACCAATTAGGTCTCTTTCTAGTTTCGGGGATAACCACAGTTTGTATAGGTTCATTGGGACCTTAATTTTCATGATTTGATTCTTCTTTTTCCCTAATAACTTCCTCTTCAAATATTGGAAGTTCTTCATCATCAGAGTCCATATGGAGATCCTTTAATTTCTTGAATGTAATACTTTCATCAAATATCACATCTCAACTGACTTCTATTTGGTGTCCTTCCTTTATGTAGATCCTATGGGCCTTAGAAGAGTTACTGTATCCTGTTGATTTTTGGTAGCATCGATGTGCTCTAGCCATGAAAATTGGTGGAGAGGCTAAGGCACATGAGATCTCCAAGACCCAAAAATCATTCAGGGAAATTCCACCCGGATGGAGAGATATTAAAATAATTAATATTTTTAATTATATCCTCAGTCTAAACTTAGGGAAATTAAAATATTAATGTGTATTAATATAATATGGGTGAGAAAGTTCTAAATAACGAAGATGAAGCCAGATCTAATCTTAGCAGTCGATTAGGAACTTAATCTAGACCATTGAATCGTGAACATGAAAAGTATAAGAGGAGGCTTGAGGGTTAGTTAGAGACACACCAAGACACCAAGTTGATCAAGAATTCGATTTTCTGGGGCAGGGTTTGTTGAGAAATCGAGTTAGTGATCTGTTGCAGCGAGGGGCAGTTCGGTAGAAGGCTGAGAATACATATCAAAGAGGCAGAGAAAGTGCCGGAGAGACAGCGTAGAGCCTTGGAAGGTTGACTTAGAGGCAACCAGGATTGACACAGAGGCTGAGGAGGCTAGCGCAGGTGACGCAGAGGCAACAGAGGCTAATGCAAGCAACGCAAAGGGTTGTAGAGCTGACGCTGGGCTGAAGAGGCAACGCCGAGGAATTTCGTGGGGCAAACTGGGAGCTGAGAGGCAGACACAGAGCCGTAGAGGGTTTTGCAGTTCTGGAAGGAAGCTTGGAGCAGCTTGCGCTGTCCAGCTAAGGAACTGTCGAAGTTGTTGTGGGATAAATCATTCAGTTGTTGATCAGTCGAAATATCTGTCTCCGAAGAGATGTACTTCTGCTAAGGAAAATCTCTAAAGGGTGAGCCATTTCTGGCACCCTAGTTGTATTTAGAAACTACATAATAATAAAACCCTCATATCTGCTGCACCGGTTTTTCTGCATTGGGTTTTTTCCGGGGACGATTGTAAAAAATAATGGTGTCCCTTTTGTGATTGTCTCAGTTATTTCAGTTGTTGATCTGTATATGTGTGAAGGTTGCATTTGTGTTTATTTCAGTATTTATATTAATAAATAACTTGTTGATGGAATGAACAAGTAGGAGATAATAAACCAGATAATGCAGTAGAGATTTCTAATGTGTCAAACTTAGAAATTTCAAATATCCAACAAATGTTCCCTTCATGCCTGATGGATCTAGCTTCTTTCTCTTGTCCTTAGGTATATGCATATAGACAAGACAACCAGAAATTTAGAGATGATCCACAGTTGGTTTCTTTGCAGTGAATACTTCTTAAGGAGTTATGTTATTTAGTGACCTGTGGAGACTTCGATTTTGAATGTATACAGTTGTCTTCGTAGCTTCACCCCACAAAAATTTACGTAAAACTTGATCATGTAACATTGCTTTTACACTTTCTTCAATGGATCAATTATTTTATTCTAGAACTTCATTTTGTTCGGGATTATATGGGACTATTAGTGCCCTTTTAATCCCAGACTCCTTACAGAAAGCTATGATTTCCTTGGATGTATATTCTCCTCCATTATTGGATCTTAATAACTTGAATCTTCATTTTGTAAGGTTCTCTACTTCAACTTTGAATTCTTGAAATTTGGTAAATACTTCATCATTGGATTTCATTAAGTAAACCCAAGTTTTCCTTGAATGATCACTTATAAATGTGACATAATATAGATGAACTCCAAGAGATTTAGGAGTCATAGGACCACAAATATCGGAATGAGTAAGATCCAAGATTTATTTTGACTGTGAAGCATTGCTTCCAAATGGTCTCTTGGTATTCTTACCCAATGCACATCCCTTGCATACTCCTTCGTGATCCCCTTTCAGTTTGTGGATTCCATCCACTACTAAATTTATGGTTGGAAGAATTTTGAAATGGAGATGACCTAGTCTTCTGTGCCAAAGTTCACATGGGTTGATTTCAATGTGAATCAGGGCTTGACTACGAGGAGATATCAACCTGTAAAGTCTTCCTTCACAAATGTCAATTACTCTAGCATTTTCTATGCTTGAGTTTTTACTCCATACTACAACTTTTCCATCAATGAAAGCCACTCTATCACCTTTATCTTCTAAGCTTGAAATGGAGAGTAAGTTCTTATGCAAACCTGGACAAATAGGATGTTGTTGAGATGAATATCGCCTCCATTCTCCAGCTCTATCGTGGTTGATCCAATTCCTCTTACGGGATAGCTCTTATTATCTCCAAGTTCTACGGAGTAAGAAGATTTTCCTTTTGACGATGTCTTTAGTTGCTTGCAATGACCAATCACGTGTCTTGATGCACCACTATCGTTCACCCAAATTTTCTCATCTTAAAATGTGTCAGTGAGTGCCGAGAAGAGCCCTTCATCCTTTGTCTTGGTCACTTCCTTCTTTGGAGTAAATAGAAGATTCCATGCTTTCTTGATACCTTTCTTGAGATGGCTTGCTACCTTTGAACACTTCTTGAGAAACTTCTTCAATGTAGTAGAGATCTTCATAATGCTCTTAGCCAACCTTAGCTCTGATACCATGTTGAAAAATCTATAAGGCAATGATCAGAGTGATTTCTCTTTTCTTGATAATTGCTTGTGATGTCTTATTGCTTTTTCTTACTTATTAGCTTCTTTACTTATTATTATGTTTGTATATCATCAAAGAACTACGAAAAACAAGAACAAGAACACAGAATATAGGTTGCAAGCCAAGGCCAAAACCTATCCACTTGAGAGGAAAACCTGCATATCCCTTCTCTTCCTTATAGATTCTTCAATTGATGAATTCCAAGACCTTTAGACCAAGGTCAATACCCTCCAAGACCAAGTCCAACCTTTTCGGATGATGTGCTTTCCTTGTCCAAGTAAAACCTAGTCAAATCTCTTCCAGTAGCACAACTTCGACCTCTAGCTGCAAAATTTCGACCTCTAGCTGCAAAATTTCGACCTCTACTGCAGACCTGAAATTTTCGGCCCTCCTGCAGTTGTTGCTGCCACACGTGTGAGCTTCTTTTAGCCTCATAGGGTTTCCTTGGACCCTCAATTGCCTTTCTCTAACTTCTGGAGCTTGAGGATGGCTTCTTGTGACCTTCGCTTGACCTTCTTGCCTTCCCTTCTTCAAGATCGAACTTGTAGAGGAAAACCCTAGATCTGTTGCAGAAACCCTAGCCTTCCTTCGCATGCGTGAGAGAGAAATAGCACAAAACCAAGTCTTCTTCCATCTCTTCCTTCTTCATTGCCTTCTTCTTCTTCTTCCTTCGCTTGAATGAGAGAGAGATGAATGTGCTTCAAGGAGGTCGAGTTTGTTGGAAATACTGAGAGGGGGGGTGAATCAATATTTCTTTTCAATTGTTACTTTTACCAGTTAGATCACTTATATTTAGAACACAAAATGAACAATAGGAATAAATGCTTTATTAAATCAAGTACAATGTATATAGGGCTCCAACCCTAGATGAAGACACCGATTTTTAATCTCCCAGGCTCCAACCTATTGCCAAGCACCAACTTGGACTTTTGTGAGGCTCCAACCTCTAGGGCACCAACTCTATCTTCTCAAGGCACCAACCTTGTATTTAGAGGTTCCAACCCCTAAGGCACCAACCCTTCTCTGGTACAGGCTTCGACCTGGTTTCTTGAGGACACGGATCCTCTAGGGCTCCAACCCTATCCTCCAAGGCACCAACCTTGTCTTTTCGAGGCTCCAACCTCTTGGGCTCCAACCCACTGCAATACTTCATCAAGATATGTTTGGTAGTAACTCACGACTCCCAAAATCTTCTTCACCGAGCCCTATCAATCTTCATCTTCACTGTAGTCTTCCACGCTACATGATCAATGACAACCTTGATCTCTTAGAAGGTGTCACCATGCTTTTCATCGTACCCAAATGATTTCTTCAAGTCACCTCATGATGTCATCAACGATGTATCATGATATTCAATAATCTCCACAAATCTTCAATGTGTCTACAATGAACTACACTAAGCTCTGCACCCGCTCTAAGCCTCTTCAAAGGATGCTCCAAAACGCTTCAGATAAGCTACTCAAAGATATGAGAGATTATACTTCAAAGGTGCTCCAAAAAGGTCTTCAACCAACTTCAACAATGATGGCTTCAATAGGTCTGCACAAAATGTCTTCAAGGTCTGGACTTGGTAGCAAGTCTTTCAAGGAATTCTCCAATGATTGCTCCCAAAGATGCCTTCAAAATGGTTTTAAAACAGCTTCAAAAACTCTTTCCAAAATCCTTCAAGATCTGCAATAGGTGACCTCCAAAGACTGCTTTAGCAGGTATCTCAAATCTGATCTAAAGTCTGCACCAAGGGTTCTCTTTAGTGGTCCGAGATGATCTCTTCACAGTTCCAAATCTACTTTACAAATACTGTTACAAAAGTGTATCTTCACGACTGCTCTGAAAAATTCTTTAACTTCTGCTACAGGACTGCCCAAGAATGCCCTCAAAAATCTGCCATAGGTTTGTTCCAAGCCTTCTCAAAATCTGCTTTTAAAGACTTATCCAAAATCCCAAAAATCTGCCCAAAAGGATACACAAATGCTGCTTTTAGGTCACTGTTTATGAGGTTGAAATTCAGTGCAAGAAACTGTGGTTTGTTTGCCAAGATCAAGTCTGTTCCAATAGAAGAAAGTCGAGTTTTATTTCTGCAAAAAACTGAGGTCTGCAATCAAGGTGACAGGGGTCTGAAATTACAGAGCTGCAAGGGTCCGAAATTACAGAGTTGCAGAGGTCAATTATCCCAAAAATACTCCATAAATGCTTCTTGACCTTAAGCTCTTCTTCAGTCTTGTATTCTTCTTTTCCTCAGCCTCCTGTACCTTTTCCTTCTCTTCTAAGATACCTTCACCAAAAATTCTTGATCAAATGAATGTTTCAAATCTTCTTTTTATATGAGTTTGATGTTGAACTGAACGGACACGTCTTTCTGGAGGTAGGCCAACATGAATGTCTAAGTGTAAGTTGGCTCAATATCAGAAATATATTTTTTAACTTGAAAATTCGATATCTTACAAACTACTAGGAGTTTCGGGACAAATAAGGGCTCATTGGAAAGGAAAAAACATACTCTAAAAGATGGTATAGGAATCATTTTGGAAGGATGCTTCTAAGGTGGTAAAAACTATTTTCCTTTGTGACTGTCCTTAATTTTTGTGCATAAATTGTTTGGGACAGCAAGGGCTTTTTCTTTGTCACCAAGTATTTTTAAGTGAGGTCTCCACTTGTTATGTCTTTAATCATCATGTCATCAAGTTATCTCCAATTCCTTCATTGTCCATGTCATCAAATGTAATGTCACCATATATGTCATCATGATAGTGCAGTGATGTCATTAACCAAATGCAGCATTCATCAATTTGTTAAAGCAAGGGCTAGATCATCTCAAGGAGAGCTTCTTCATCAAGAGTCACTATGGGCATCAATAAGACAGACTCCTTCATCAACAGTAAGGACATCATCATGATACATTATGAACAATAGGCATCAAGGACAAGACTTCTTCTTAGTGGCTTGACATCATAATGGCACCATTAATAGGTTGAAATCTTCATTAATGGCATCCTTATTAAAAAAGGGGGACTTGTCATCATGAGCAAGGACATCATCATAATATGCATGAGGTTATGATATCACAAGAATATTTGCCATCCCAATAGTACCAAATTGACATCAATGACAACCTTGATTAACAGAGTTTCCTCCTTTATATAGGCTTTTCAAAGGTGGATGTGGCTCCTCAAATTAGCCTGACTTGCCAGCTGCCAGGCCAAATTGATCTTGGAATATATTTTGACACTTTTAAGGACAACAATAATTTTATTTACAAGTTACAATGTGCCCGAAGGGGTATTCAACTTATGACAATGACTCTTTTGACTTCTTAACCTAAGACAAACCCTAGAAGCACTCAATGGGTGCTTAACCTATAAAATAAAAGACCTTGAGCATGAAACCCATGCTCCAAAAATAATAATAATAATTTTTCTTTCATTTTACAATTTACAAGAATCAAAAGTACATTTCATATTTATGAAGACTAAACCTAGTTAAACATTTTTCATCTAGAGGTATGAGGTAGACATCTAGACCAAGTAGCTTTTTCCAAATAGATTCCTTCAAAGGTGATTGCTTTGTCTCTTGTCTCCTTGGGCTTGTCTTCACCTCATCTTTGATACTATGTTAATTTTCCAGTGTTCTATGCTTAGCACAATTACTTTTCCAATTCTTCTTCAATTAGCAATCAATTATCCAATAAATTCAATCTTCTAGTAACAATAAGTAATTGTAGATAGAATAGTAAATCCAATGCACAATAGAAGACAGCCAAAAGCAATAACAAGAGACACAAGATTTGGTCAAAGACTAGGGAAAAGCCCCACAAGAGGGAAAACCTTTTCAAATTCTTCTTTTATTAGATTGTCATCAAATGTTCAGCAGAGAGATACGATGTTCCAATTCATCAACAAAAGAGTCAAAGTCAAATCTTTGACTTATCCAACAATCCACTAACCAATATCTGAGAGATGAGCTCAAAAGTCAAATCTGGTAAACAAGTCAAATCCACAAATTCTGCAAAGTCAACAGCAGCTTCCCCCAAGCACAGTGTGTTTCTCCTCTCTTTTCTGTCAATTACATAAGGAATAGCGTCTCATGTTTTAATTTTTTAAATACACAATTTATTTATTTTTTCTTGTTATTTTATTCCATACATTTTCTTGTTCTCTATTTATATTCCCATGCTTATATTGAGAGTACTATAATAATGCAGGTGTGGACACTGGTCGGAAAGGCAGGGGGCCATTCACACATTCAAGTTCAACCCTGTCCCCTACCTTGTCCATAGCCTCAAACCTTGCTGGTGATGATCCTCATAGAACATGAGCTGATAGCCAACTATTGTCATGCAAAATTTAAATCAGATCATTATAGCAATAGCATATAAGGCTGTCTGATCTCCACAGAAGTGTTAATGAAGAACAACGTTGAGTAGATTGATTCTTTCATTAACTTTGATGATGATTTTGTTAAAAAAACAGTCTTACATTCCTCTAGAATTGACTTTTCTAGAATCTGCTGATCAAACAACATCCTTCACCAAGGGGCTGCTTTATCAAGGAGATTGATTGCATTTGAGGAGGATGCTTGCATTAACTTATATTTTACTTGCTAATGCTATTTACATGACACAAAACATCCCGACATGGACTTCTGACATGACTTAAATTTCTGCCAAAATCGTCTGGACTGATGACATATCATAAAATCAGCCCTCAAGACTAATAAGTAATAATCATTAATGTTCTGACACACTAGAGTACATACACTCTTCATTTTTCAAATAATGGTTATTTTCATGGGTTTATTGGACATTATATTGAAAAGGGATTTCAGTTCTTATTTGCTCATATATATTTCCTATATTAAAAAATTGCAAACCTGGATGATAAATCTTCTTCGTCGACTCTAATGGAGGCCCTTACATTAGATGGCTCTTGTAAAATCCTGAAAACAATAACCAGACAGCTATTATTTTTATCATAGTGCCAATGGAAAAAATTGGCAGCATGATTATATTAGCAGTAGCACAGAACTCACACTCTCACTTATTCAACCTATCCTATTCATTTCACAGGTTATCTTCTTCTATGCTACATTATTTCTACTACAAATGATATGATCTTTGAGATCATGAAAATCAGACATATTGAACCTTTACATAAGAACCAAAAACCATCTAACAGTGACAAAATTAAATTCAAAAAATTTATAAATTTACAGACATCCTTGAGCAACGTGGTATGAATTACTGATACAGCGACATCCTTGAGCAATGGGGTATGAATTACTGAACCTTGAAGCCCTCAGTTTCAGCTTGATGTCTGAAGCTGCTAATTGTACATCTGTAAGGTAGATTCCCTGCCAAGATTAAAACCCCTTCAATAAATATTACAGTTTACTTAGTAAATAATGCAAAAGGTTAGTTTTCCAACCCCTGTTGTCAGATTCAATGATTTTCAAGGGACAAGTATGATCTTTTTGGAAAATTCTGGAGGCAAATATTCACCCAAAAATTACCCAATTTCAACAAGAGTCAGTCCCTTGAACCCTGATTCCTTAAAACAGTATATTTTGTGTAACTCTCTATTGTGTGAAATGCTCCATTTAAATCATATAAAGATACATAAATACGCGTAAGTGGTCAAGACTCAAAATAGATATACGTCTATTCATGTAAGTAGAATTTCTTCCAATTTGGGTAAAAAAAAAAAAACCAATAACATCCAAGTCCTACAAGGATACTGAGTTATGAAAAAAGCCTCTCTGAAAATCTACTATGCTGCCAAAGTGTGGATATACCATATCACTTACAGTGAGAACATATTTAACACAGACATAAAGCTTTGAGTGAATCATCAGACATTTGATAACACATTATTTTCTAAAGCGAATAGGAAAAGCATGGACCTGCAACTAAGACATCCTTTAATAAGACCATTGATATTTTTTGCTCTAGCGCACCACATGAAAGGAACTAGGGAGATGTAACCGCATACTGAAATTTTGGAGGTGTATGGAGTTTAAACTTTATGTTTTATAACGGTCATATAATAATGTAATATACCTCGTATGGTATTTTTATGTTGCGAGATTTAAAATTAATGAAAACAAAAGTGATTTTGAAACACGAGAGACAGTGTGTGAGAAGGAAAACTACACTAAGCAGAGGCAGGTGGAGGCACCCAGCAGAGGAAGGCACAGACAGCCCATGGCAATCGCACAGGTAGGGTAAACAATATATATAATTTAAAGAGGAAAGTTTAGCATTTGACTTATCTAATTGACATATTGATGGTTTAAAATATTAATCAATCCCGACATTGGAAACTTAGAAAATAAAAATCAAATTGACAAAATCCATGCTCCATTCAATGAAATTATTGATCAGTGAATTGGCAGCTGCAGTAGTGGTAAAGAGAAACTGGCAGATGGGAATTGTTTGACGGCTTTGGGAATCTGGCAACAACTTGTAAAGGGTGTTTCTCATACTAGTATTTGACAAGTTAAAAAAATGGCTCTCAGAGGGTGATGGTTTACAGCATAACAAGTTGGAAGAGGTCTGACATATCTACCAAAATAAAATTTGTTGGGTCAGAAAATAAATGTGTAGGTGGTATTTGCAGGCAACCTACAACAGTCATAAACAAGAGAATGTTATATTTTTCCTTTTTGTTCCATGACAAGAGGAATACAGTTGACAAAACAAATAGTAAAAATGGAGAGCAACAACATGACAGTGGGTTGTTTGACAACAATAGGCAGTATAATTTAGCAGACAGAAATGGGTGCTGTCAGAGAAAACATACTTGACAGCAACAGAAAAATTACTTATGGTCAGTGACAATGAGAAATCATCTACAGAAAAATTGAAGTGGTCGGTAGCAATGACAAGTCATCTGCAGAAAATTGAGGCAGATTGAATAGGAAGTGTTGATGTTGGAATAATATTAAAAAAAATTATGTCATGGCAGCATAAGTATTCAGCATAATGGAAGTGCTGAATACAGTGACACTGTTGGGAAAACATTTACTGTTGGAAGGAAGAATTTTAGCTTGGATGTGCACAAGCATTGAAACTAGGAGAAAGATAACCAGGTTAGGTAAGGAGAGAGGTAAGGACAGAAAAAGTAAATATTTTGGTGGGACAACACAGCAATAGTTTTGTTGGGATTTTTGGCTAGCAAGAAGTAGCTTAGGGCAGTAAGGTGGTTTCCAAGTGAGAAAGGATGCAGGGGTTCATGTTTTTCAAGTTTGTTTTGCTTTTAAGAGGAATTTCTTTTTAAATGATGGGCCTGCAAAGTAGAAGAGTTTTAGATTCTCAAAACTTTAATGGTCAGTGGAAGCACACAAATATTTCTGGGCTTAAGGTGGCCAGTGCTATTTTGACTTAAGCATCTCAAAGTGGTGTGTAGGAATAACTAGTTGGTTTCCTTTGTGTATTTTCTTTAGGTGATTGCTGACCTCTTGTCATGGAAGGGCATGGGTATGTACAACAAACAAAAAACAGCTACTTAGAAGTTTTATATTCAATAATGTGTTAGTTTTTATGGTTACTTCCAAAGTGTTTAATCTGTGTCTGAGGTCCTTCATGAACTTTGGTGTACATGGTGTATGATCAACCCTGATGGAGTGTCTGAAATGGACTGGCACGTGGGAGATGGTCCATGATGGATTTGCACGGTGGAGACAGTTTTCTCAATGAATGTTTGACCTCAATTAGCTGTTGAATTGGTCTTCCTCCCTTAGGCATTGGAGTACTCTTGATAGTTAGGTCAACACCCTTCATTGTGGCCATATCAAGAATTCACTTGCTTGGAAAATGGCCTACTTGGGAGGAGAAGTGGTATGTATCTTGGGACATAGTATTAGGCCCTAGATAGCACATGATAGCTTGGATTTCCATTTGGAGGGTTGGCTTGAGGACACATAGGCTATGATAGTATTCTTGCATGGGGTAGCTAATCCATTGAAGTACATTGCTTAGGAGGATTGATGGAGTCCATAGAGACTTGTGATGGAGGTACGTGGACATACCTTGTGTAGCTACATCATTTTAGAGCCTTTATTGTGTATGACATCACCTTGGAACATGACGTGTATTTTGGAGTGGAGCACTTTACTTGTGTTGGCCTACAAGTGTTCATTGTAGGTTGCTTGTAAGGGCTTGGGCCCACATTGTATTGTTGGCCTTCCTTACCTCTCATTAAATAAATAAAGGATACAATCCTCCTCATTCATCATCATTACAACACTAGTTGGATTTTGGTAGCATTGGACAAGTGTTCTAGTCTCAATTTATGTCTAAGAGGCTAAGGAACACAAGATCTCCAAAACACAAAAAAGGTTTTGCGAGATAAGCTTGCAAAACACCTTAATTAAATTAATTAACCATCATTTAAATTTTTCCTAAGTCTAACTTAGGAAAATTGGTTAATCAATGAGAATTAATTAAGGATGATCGAGATTGCTCTAGAGACTCGCATGGATCGATTCTAAGATGATCTTAGCCGTTGATGAGGATCTAATCATGGTTGTTGAAGCTCCAGCGAGAAACTATAAGAGCAAATAAATGGGATGCAAATAGATAAAGTGTGACACAAGAGGGGAGCAAGTTCCTTAGTAGATTGAGCTATCCAGTTGCAAAGATTCAGCAAGGAAGTGAGTTCAAGCGAGAGAAGGAGAGCATTAGTGATTGAGAAAGAAGCAGAGGGGAATTTTGGAGAGTTTCCCAATAGTTTTCTAGTGTTAGAGAGGCGGGAGAAGGGAGGCCGAAATTATTTTGCAAAGAGGCCAAGGAGCCAGAAACCCTAGCGCGAGTTGTTAGAGAGAGGTCGTCTCAATTGACAGATGCTAGGAAAGTCATCCAAAAGGCAGAGCAAATTTTTCCAGGGGCAAGGGAAGGCAGGACGGCTCACCAGGAGCCAACTAGTAGGCAATGTGAATTGTTTCCAGGCCAGCAGTGCATATTTCCATAAGGTAGTGCAAGCAAGCCAAAGGGAGGCTAGTTAGTTTGTAGAGGGAGAAAATTCCCTCCCAATTATCTTTCTAGTATATTTATCGGAGGATATCCAAGTAAGCATCTAGATTATTGTACTCCCAGAATTTGCTACATAATAATAAAATAATCCCTCATCTGCTACACCAGTTTTCTCTTCGGGGTTTTTCTGGGGACTCTAAGTCCAAAAATATTGGTGTCAATTTTTATTGTGTGTGCATCTATTTCTTAGTTCCTGTATTTTATTTTCTGCAACGTATTTTATGGTGAAGATTGCAATTGTGAATTATTCGTTAATAGTCGTAAAAATTAAACTGCTAGCAGTTAGGAGAATAATATATAGCAATTGCAATCAAGGAATTTTCACATGGTATCATAGTTTTGAAGATCTGATCAGAGACTTAGAAGCGAGAGGAGAAAATTGTGCAGCTTCAGAGGGAGATCTGGGCACAATCTCTCTAGTTCTGCATAGTCAAGCAAGAGGTGTGAATTGTAGAGGCAGTGGGGTTCAATTTTTAGTTCCAGGTGAAGGAAAATTCGAATAGCCTCAAAAGTAGAATTTGCAAGCAGTGGATTTATCGAATAGAGGGTTCTAGTGAGCAGATCAGTTGATTCTTTGAGTAGATCTAGGCGTAGAAGTTTTGCAGTGCGGGTTTCAGCTGCAGATCTGTGTAGGGATAAAAAGAGGAAAGAAAGCACACTAAAGGAAAATTTCCAAAATTTCTCAGAGGATTTCCAGATCCAAGAGGAAATCTATAATTTCCATAAGCTACTCATAGCAGCTCATTTGAAGAAGTTGATTATTGGATTGAATTCCTCTTTTCGAGAGGACCAAAATTGACCTAAAGATCACTAAATTTGGACAAGGAGAAATATGTTTTTGAAGTCAAGCCCACACATGAACAATTGTCATGGTCGGCTTGGGGTCAAGTTGGACAAATTGACCCTCCTCCATCACATATAAAAAGAAGAGACCTCCAACCTCATTTGGCACATTCACAACACATCAGTCTTCTCTCTCATCATATGATTGGGTTGTACAAATAACAGGCAGCTTGTTTCATCTCACACATGGGAGTTTTTGAAGGACAGTTTGACTGGGCATTGACTTTCTGTTTCAGCCAGATTTGACCAGCATTGACTAAGGCTCCTTTGGGCCTGTTTTGACTGCAATTTTTGGAGGATTAATTCTACTTGACAAGCCCGCATTTATTGGCACAATTTACGAGGATTTCTTGGCAAGTTGACCTATGTTGACTGCAGGCCTAAACCGATTGTTTGATCATAGAGCTGATCTTTTGTTTGACTGGGTTTCACCGCTACAAAGTTGATTGTTTCTGTTGTTGTTTGACATCCAAAGAAGGTTGAACTACTCTGACTTTGACTGAGCACAACAGGTATTGTTTTGTTGATGTGTTGACTGTCATTGATCACTAGTTAAGGCAGTTTGACTGTTGTTGACAGAGGCAGAAATTGCAAATTTCATTGGGTTTGGATAGTGGTTTTGGATCACCAAATTGGCAAGTCAATTTCGTCTTTGACTTTGCATTATTGTACTCTCTCTCCCTGTTGAACATTTGATATTTATAATAAGAAGAATTGATCAAGGATTTTCCCCATCTTTGGGTTTTTCCCTAGCTTAAGCCAAATTCTTGTGTTCTCTTGTCCTGGCTTGTCTTCTACATTTACAGTGTATGTTCTATCTATAGTTATTGTCAATGTGATTAATGGTTAATGTGGTTGCTATTGGAAAATAAGTGCAAATTATCATTGGGCTTATAAAAGGGCATTGAAGTAATTGTTGAAAGCATAGAACATACCATTGCTATCTAAAATTAACATGGTATTAGAGCCCAGGTGAGGACAAGCCCAAGCAAGAGAGAAAAGCAATCACTAATATATATGTTCGACAAAGTTTATTGGACAAGTCTCCATGGCCTCTACATTTTATTTCAAGATGGAGGACAAGCTCAATGACAAATTTGACTATCATGCAGGGAAGATGACCTTGGACCTGACTTTGGAAGCGCATGAAGTATTGGATTATGTGCAAGGGAAAGTGATGGAGCCTCCTTCAAATGCACCTAATATTACTAAGACGAAGTATAGAAAAGGTGAGCTCAAAGCTAAAAAAATTATAATTGACTCCATTCAAAAGAATTTGGTTGCCTATATTTTTGATTTGGGAACTTCTAAGGAAATGTATGATAAATTGGTTGGGATGTTCAAAGTGAACAATGCAAGTCAAATCCTCTTTCTCAAGAAGATGTTGAAGGATATTAAGATGGATAAAGGAGAGTCTATCCAATCCTACTTCATGAGAATAACTCAAATCAAGAATGGCCTGCTTTCTCTGCACATGCTAAGAGGAAGAATGATGCTGGTCCAAGGAGACGTGGTCAAGGATCTAAGAAGGGATTCAAAGGAAGAGGCAAAGGAAGATGCTACAATTGCAACAGGTTCGGCCACTATGCTAGAGAGTATCGTCACAAGAAAAATCCTCTAAGGGATGACAATAACAACAACAACAATTTCAAAAGCAATGGCAATCAAAGAAACAATAGTTATAACAAAGTAAAGAGGAATGCTCCCACTGCTCGAGAAGGAAATAGTCGACCTCCCAAGAGAACAAGAAATGCCAGGTATGATGAAAGTAATGGTGTAGAAAAACAAGACGAGTTCTATCTTATTTCTGCTCTATCTACTGCCTCTCCTTCGAATACTTTGGATCATTGGTTAATTGATAGTGCAACCTCAAGGCTCTTCACTGGATACAAGGAGGCCCTCTCAAATTTAGTTGAGAAGAAAACTAATCTAAAGATTATACTTGGAGATAATGCCACATACACTGTGAAAATGATAGGGACTATCACAATTCACTTAAATTATGGTCAAACCATACATCTTCAGGAAGTGTTGTATGTGCTTGATTTGAAGAAGAACTTGGTGTCTATTTCTGCAATGGAAGACAAAGGATTCAAGGTAGCATTAATTGATGGAAAGATGGTCACATGGATGCCTGAGTTTAACATGAACTATGAAGGATTCTGTCAGGGATTTGCAACTAGGAAGCATACAAAGGAACCATTCCCTTCTAGTGAAAGCAAGAAAATTGATATTCTTCAATTGGTTCATTATGACCTGTCTGGTGCCTTGCCCGTAACCTCATTAGGAGGATACACATATTATGCAATCTTTGTGGATGACTTCTGACGCAAAAAATGGATTTATTTCTAGAAGAAGAATGGAATGTTCAAATGGTTTTGTTCTTTCAAAGCACTGGAGGAGAATCAAATAGGGAAAAAGATTAAAACATTAAGGATTGACAATGAGACCGAATATGAATCCAATGAATTCAATGACTTTTGCAGAGAGGTTGGCATTAAGAGGGAGACAATTGTTCCATACACTCCAGAGCAGAGTGGTGTTGTTGAAAGAAAGAATCAAACAATCATGGAAGCTACCCGTGCCATGATCTATGATCAAGGTCTACCAAAATTCTTGTGGGGAGAAGTTTCCAACACTACCGTATATGTTCAAAATAGGAGCCTTCATCAAGCCTTGGATTTCAAGACACCCAAGGAAGTCTTCACTAGTAAGAAACCTGATGTTTCTCATTTTAGAATCTTTGGTTGCCTGTGTATTTTCATGTGCCTAAAGAGAAAAGGAATAAGTTGGAAGCTTCCAGAAAGAAAGGTATATTTGTTGGATACAGTGAAAATTCAAAGGCATATAGAATTTATGTATCTAGTCAAAGAGATGTGGAAGTGAGCATAGATGTTACCTTTGATGAAAACACTACCCTTAGGAAAGCCATAGTTCTCCCCATCTCAAGGAAGGATGATGATGATGTTGCTGAAAAACAAGAACCTTCAATGGATCAGCCTATGCCTCAAGTTGATGGCTCGATGGATCATCATGATCAATGTTGCACAAAGTGGGGACGTTTTTTGGAAGCGTCATTTTCCAAAAATCTAGGAAGTGAAGCATCCGCGAAAGCGTCTGCTATAT